>JBAMYA010079882.1:0-23518 GCA_037176975.1 Arrhamphus sclerolepis | reverse complement strand
AATTAGGACTACATATCCAAACGGCCTGGGTCGGATTTGAAAAAATCGGATCTGTGTCGTTCATACTGTCAATAAAAGATCAGATACACGTCGCATATAGGCGGAAAAATCGGATTTGAGTCACTTCAGGCTGCAGTGTGAACATAGCCCACAGGACAAAAAGGAGTGTAGATAGTTTGTCATAAACGGTTTAAACAAAGTGATCTTTGGGTAAAACCATGTGAACAGCCTCTTAAATGATGTGTGTCATCCACTGTGGCTTCAGTTTGGCTCTGAATCTTGCAGATTCCAGCTCCTTGTACTAGATGATAAAACTTCTTGACTAGAGTCTGATGTTTAATTTCATTTAGTTTAAATATTGTTCCTGACAGCTACATGTGACTTAATTGCTTGAAAATACAAGTTTACTTACTATGAAGGTTGACCAGATGTTTTGTACTGTGGAGGAAATTATTCTCTTGTTTTATCCATCTTGTATTTTTCATTTAGTTTTATTCATCTTCAGTAATATGTGTGTCCAAGCAAACCGGTTTAAAAGTAACTTTTCCTTCTTTAACAGAATACGGATCCCACAGACAGAAACCAAATGTCTGGCCAGGTGTGATCCTTGATCAAGGGTCTGGCAAAAGGGAGACAGAAGGCAAAGTGTGACTCTTTGATCAAGGAAACCTGTAAACATTCCTAAATTCAATTATTCCCCCTCAGCTCCTCATGCAAAACCACTCTGTATGCAAAACCTGCCTAACAATCAACATCTTCTGTCCTGGTATAAAAGAAGAAGCCCACTCTGTGAAAAGCAGTGTCCTCATTCAGTATTCTGTGTGGTTCTGTGTGACAACTCTCCTTATGCTGCAGATCAGAAACTGGAGAGAAATTAATGAGAAAGACACTTTTTATGGGAGGAAATATGGTGCCATGCACTCATGCTGAAAGAGGAGACAAAATGGCCGCCGCCTATGGCACATGTGACCAATGTTTTTTTTTTTTCATTTTCATTGGTTAAGACCAGGGTAACCACCTGTTAAGGTGGATTGACAAGTGTAAGAAATGTCTAATGAGGCATTTAATTCAGGGACAACTGGGTGAAAGGTGCAAGACAGAGAAAGGATGCTTGAGAGCTGGCACATGGAAAAAATGGAGGTCTACGCCTGATTTCTTAATCTGAACTCATATGGATGGAAATTAAGCCTATTAAAAATCTTAAAATCAGAATTTGAATCCTACACACATAACAAATATCCAAAGAACTTAAAATGAAGCTGTTGCGTAGAAGAATTATTGGTTGATGATGTTCCTCTGATTCTTGCTCCCGCCACCCTTTCTTCATTTTGAGTTTTAAAAATAACTTGGTGGGAAAACCAAAAACCAAAAACTGAATTCAAATACAGGCCAGCGCATGTCATCCATCCATTCTGCACACTGAATGAGCTCACCATCAGGAACCATTGTGTTTCTTACTTCAGCTAATCTCAGTAGGGTTTAATGAGCTTATGTTTTACTTCCCTACATAAACATAAATTACTAATTAGATTTGCAGCATGAAAAAAAGCTGGAGGACTCACACCACACTGAGCACTCAGTGGCCTCATGTTTGGGTAATCTTAATCACTAAAAACAACATAAAGGCAAAAGAGGAGTAAAAATAATGGCTGACAAACATTACAGTTTACAGCAGTTGACCTTATAGAAGGGTTTTAATCTTACTTCTAATTTTACTACTCTTTTTTTATGCTGGCTAGATAAAGCTTTGTTTGCGGACCTGCATCTCTCTCTTACATGCCAGAAGGGTAAACATCCAGATTAATAAGAAGCCATGATAGAAAAATAAATGCACATGCTCACCTTAGCGAAAGACTGAAAGAAGAAAAAACAAGCTTTTTTCAAATTATTATTATTTATTTTTACACTATTAGTTTTTCACAATTTCAACACATGGCCATCTCTTGGTTTAAAACAGAGCCCTGCAGTACGGGGACGGCTGTTTGTGCAAAGAAAGATTTACCTCCTCGCTCATTGTTGTCGCCCTGGTTTCACTTTCTGAACACTCATGAGGGATTTCCATTAAAGCCTGCTTATATCTGCAGCGTGTCTGTTGGAAGGCAGGGGACAGCTTTGGTTTGACGGAATTTAATACATGATATTTTGTATAATCTTTAGTCCGTTGCTGTATATCATGACATAAGAGACACACTGCCAAAATTCATCTTACTTACTTTTTATATACAAAAGAAGACACAAAATATCTTGGCTATCTAAAGCTATGTTGAAGTAGCTTTACATGTTCAATTCAGTCCATTTATTTTGTCTATTTACAACAAAGTCTCCAGGTGCTTCTCAGAAACCCAGAGCCCGACCCCCAGGCATATGGAAAAGCCTAACCTTTTTAATTTTGTTTGCATATCTGTAAGAAGCAACATTGCTGTTACATATGATGTGATCCAGGGCATGCAGAGACAGTGGTCCAAGAACGGACCCTTGATGGACTCCAGAGGTCAGCTCACATGTATTTTCACCCCTGGAAACAACAAAGCTCCTGCCTTCAAGATAAGATCTGAACCAACTGAGACCTGGTGCCTCATTTATAAAACCCGTTACGCAAGAAAATGTAGCGTGCAGCAGGGTGAAATTTGCGGTCGGTGGACTCCATGGTTATCATTTTGACCAATAACGTTGATCGGCTTGCTCATTTAAATACACATTGACGTTCACGAGGTGCTTTGCATTGATCATTTATGGTTGAATGTGGGCGTGTAGAGGGCAGGACAGGAGGCGGAGCCTTGTACGCAACCGTTGACGTGCAGCTGTGATCTATAAAGGGAAATTACTTGCTGGTGTTCGTACGTAGGGTTTTATAAATCGGAATCCTTTTTTTTTGCGTACAAAAATTCAAACTTTTTGGTGCTAGAAATCTTTCAGGATGGAATCTACACAATGTTTTATAAATTCGGCCCCTGGAGTTTCATATAGATGGTAACGAGGCTTTTTTCATTGTCAGTTATTAATTGGGAAATAAAATTACATATTACTAAATTCAATTGCAAATCAGTTTGAATTAATAGTATAATTTCTAAAAAATAAAAAAAAACCTTAATATTGAATATTTTAATGAGCTTTTTTTAGAAAGCAGTTATGTAATTAGTAAGAAATTAAATAATGTAATTTTTAAAACTTTTTGAAAATGCATTTTCAAATTGAGAAATAACTGAATTTGAAAATTCATTTAGGAATACATTTCTATTCCAATGTTTAAAAAGCTAACTGTGTTTCTCATTTCACATTTTCTTCAAAAATCTCAGTTTAATCTTTCCTATTTCCCCTTTTCAGTGGGCTATTGGCCTTCGGCAAAGAGAAGCGGGTTAAACAATGCAAGTAAGGTCCTTGAATGCAACAGTACTTGCTCATAAACCAAACCATGTTTGTTTTACGTGAAGTCAAGAAGACAGAGCGGAACCAGAACCGGACGCTTTCACGATCAATGAATACGTGAAAATGTGTACGAAGTGCAACTGTTTAAACCGAGCCATGACTGTACCATGAGATTCAGCGCCCAGTCTGACCAGAAACCTGTTTCGGACCTGAATCGGACCCTCCAGTCTCCATCTCTCTTGTGACGTTCCTTAAAGTACAAAAGACATTCAACGTGAACATTTTCACATATTCGTTGACTTGTCCAGTTCTGGTTCTGCCTGGTTTCTTGTAAAACAATTCTACAGTTGCATTAAGACGCAAGCATGGCTCTCTTTCTGACCAATCAGAGAGCTTTGTTGCATTCAAGGACCTTACTTGCATTGTTTAGCCTGCTTTTCTTTCACCAAGGCCAAAAGTGCCACAGAAAAGGGGAAAAGGAAAGATTAAATTGAGATGGTAATAGATTAAGAAAATGTAATTTTGAAAGAAAAAGAAACAAAAACAATTGAAACTGCAGCAGGGAAAAGAAATGGGAAACAGAATTAGCTTTTTAAATGCCTGAATGAATTTTCAAATTCTGTTATTCTAAAAATGCAATTTCAAAAAGATTTTAAAATTCTGTTAATAATGAATTTATTATTAATTATGTAAGTGCTAAGGGGAAAAAATAGACTATTAAGTGATGTGTTGATTAACTAATTTAGTAATATATAATTTCCCAATTAATAACTGGTAATGGAAAAGCCTTATTACCATTTGCGTGGCACTCCTGGTCCTCCATACATGAGACCTTTGTGTTTGTTCAGTAAATACAAGTATAAACTTAATACTTACACCTCTAAAGACTTGTTAAAAGCTCAACACTTAATCCAAAATAAAACAACACATCGCTCTTAGACAGTGAGACTGCCTCATGTCAAGGTTTTCTTGGGTTTTTGCCAACAAATAGTTGCATAATGACCCCTAAAACAACAACATGGACCATAATGACACAGAAGATGAGCTCATGTGGTATTTATTTCACAAAATGCTGAAAATGTGCATGTGCAGTCGGCGCTCTGATTGTGTTAGCAGGCAGTTTGTGTTTGAGGTAACTGGGAGACCAGTGGCATACACATCCTGTAGCTTTCAGTGTTACTTCTGCAGAACAGCTCAACTCAGCAGAAACCGCCCGCAGCTAATGAAAGAACGAGTGTAATCAGGGATTATACAAAAAAAAAATGGTTGGAGTGAGACAAAGAGAGAGGCGACGAGGTTTAGGAGACGCTTGTGAGAGCAAGAACGAGATTTAAGAGAAACACGGGAACTCCATCAGCTTTAACCCCTGTCCCAGTGTTTTTTTTTTCATGAAATAACTTGCTTTCAGAAGCCATTAAAGCCCCCTTTTTCTCTGAGAGGGGGTGTAGTTGATTTATAATAAATGCGTTTTGCTGTTGAGGGGATTTTTGAGGTTCTGTTCCTTGCAGCCGTGCATATTTTAGCCTGTCAAGTGCTTTTTGCTTTCGTCCCGCTGACTGGAAGTTCACGTTTAAATTCTCCGGCATGTAATAAGCAGCTCTTACTGTACCTTAAGTGCATCTATAGTAATCACGTTTTAATGAGCTTTTTAATGAGATTTTAATCTTCTTAAAGCTGCCATGAAGACCAGCAATGGCTTTAAAAAAAAGAAAGAAAGAAAGAAAAAAAGAAGACAAAACTCCTCCGTGCTCTTACTTTCACGCTCTCGCTGTTTTTCTCTCACTCAGAAGGTAATCTAGAGCCAAACTCTCCAAGGAGCACGTTAAAGTTGATTTTGAATTAGACAAAGAGAAAAATAAGGAGTTGGAATTGACTTAGCAGAGTAAAGCTGGATGCTGTAATTTCATATTCCTCCTCCGTGTGTGTGTGTGTGTGTGTGTGTGTGTGTGTGCGTGTTTCAGTCTGCTGCTCTCTGTTGTTTCCTAAAGTGCTGTCTGCCAGCCAATTCCATCTCCCATCGCTTTACAAGTTGAAATTACCCAGCTACACGAGTTGGAATATATTTTTATTATATAAGTTCAAGGAAAAATGCTAATGGGAAATCCGAATCGCTTCCAAACGTTGGCGTCTCGTGACTGCACATCCACATGTGAATATTGGCTTTCTCCTGTAAGCGTGTTACATGCAAGGCCCCCTGTTCACTTGATTTGAAATTATTTTACAAGTCCATCTTCCTACTTAGATTCTGTGTCTCATTTCTGTCTGCAAAGCACGAAAAAGATGCATTAGTATGGAAAACGGCCATCAGAGCACCTTCCACATCCTGCTCCTGTTTGCTTCGTCTCCTGTGTGACATCATCTTTATGTATTACACCAAGAGGATGCACAAATGGCAGATTAGAATAATGAATTAGGAGGTTATTATGCACAAAAGAAAAAGAGGCAGCAGCTCCACAGTTAAGCAGCCGTAATCTCTTCAGATAATGTATTGCAGTGACTCAGCGCTAGAAAAATAAGAGGGAAAAGCCACGAAGAACAGGAAACCACCTCGTTTGTGTTATCCTGCTCCTGTGCCAAACTCCTTTGCATTAACTTTGCTGCAGTCAGACTCCTGCGCTTCCCCCTCGCCACCACGCAGCCGGTTTTATTGCTTCCATTTTTCTTTTGTTTTTTTTCCGGATTCCCCCAGTGCCTCTCTGTTTACAGCCTGAGTGGTCAGATTCTGTGTTCGGCGAGCCAGCAGACAGACACTCCTCCGCTGACCTCTTGCATCAGTTTCACCTCCTCTGACCTCCCCCTCTCCTTCATCACATACATGGAAGCTCTTCATTTCTCATTATTAACAAACGTTACCTCCTTTATGTTCTACCACAGGCCATATGCGTGTTCTTTAGAACACTTACTGTTTGACGGGCCTTTATCAGTTGTCCATGACGTTTGGGTCATATCAGGCTCAGATGTCATATCACATGTTAGAAGTGAAAAATGTTGCGTGTTGATGAGTCATTCTTTTGAATCAGATGTGCAGCAGGAAACATGTAAAACATGCAGGGCAGTGGCCTTCGACGCATTTGGAATCAAGGAGACCATTTCCTTTAGTTTTGCAAGTAAATGTTTTCCATTTTTCATTGCTCTACTCACCTCCTCGACTTTCTGAAGGACAGTGGTTTTGTTCCTGACTCGATCCATTCATTTCTATTAACTGTTTTCTGTTTTTAATGCCATTCCATCCTGGAGAACCTGAAGATCACAGCCATTTATCAGTTATGTCATGTTAGTCACCTGCTTCAGTTAACTTGAGTAATATTTTTAGAAGTCCACTTGTTTCTAACTTTTTACTGTTTCTTGCATCAAATTCAAAATGACATTTCATATTATATATTCAGACCATCGACTCTGGAACTGATGAGGCGGTGCAGGAGATGGATGGATGGATGAGTCATGGGACAACTTTGAATGAAATGAAATTAAAGTGCTGTTTCTATTTTATTTGTACAGCCTCCAGACTTTTTTTTTTTTTTTACTTTTTGGAGTCAGCTGTGTTTTCACGATGACTGCCTGGTGTGTGTGCTGTCACTGACCACTATAACCAACCGTGTAGTGACTCACACTTTACATGACAAACACAAGTCAAAGTGACGCCAAAACAGGATGCTGCAGTAAGCTGAAAATACTTAGTTTTTTGGCCACAACACCACCCCTAACCACAGCTGGAGCTGACACTTGGAGCAGTGACTCTGCACAATTTCAGGCCTTTTAGCAGTCTCCATCTCCATGTGGTCTGCTGACCAAAGATTCTGATCCCTCGAGCTAGAAATACAGCATCATAATAATGCAGAATGTCCATACAGCTTGTGCAAACCTGAAACACTGAGATGTTCACAAGGGATGCGTGTTTTCTTCTTGAAGCGTATGAACAGTTTTGTTTTTCACTCCTCTGTCGCATATACATGTTTTCTTTTATTATCTGTGATACTTCCTTACCCTCAGTCCTTTTTTTACCCCTTCATCATTGATATCACGGCCAGTCTGTCAGAGCTGCACCAGCAGATCTTGTTGGACAATAATTTAATTGGGGGAGGGGGGGGGGATGTAACTGTAATGGATGATGCTTCCTGGCCTCTGAGCAGAGCTGGTACTTCCAGATTTAGGCACTTTTGCATACTGCTCTTCTGAAAAGATACTCTCAGTTTGACCACTTTCAGCTAGATGAATCTGTGGTTTTGGACTTCTATGGACTCCAGATCATGTTTTTTCTGGCAATAATTCCCAACAAAAATCATCTGGAGGCATTTTACACAGAAAGTCAACAAACTCAATGCAATTCAGTTGATTGTATTCCAATTTAATCCAATTACAATCCAGATGAATCCAGTTTCACCTGAATCCAAATAGTTAAAATCCATTCATAATTGATTTTACTTCTATACATCCATTATCTATAACCGCTATGTACTGTGCAGGGTCACGGGGGTCTGCTGGAGCTTATCCCAGCTCACTTCGGGCAAAAGGCAGGGGTACACCCTGGACAGGACACCACATACATACAACCATTCACACTCTCACTCTCACCTAAGGGCAATTTAGGGACACCAATTAACCTAAGGAGCATGTCTTTGGACTGTGGGAGGAAGCCGGAGAACCCGGTGAGAATCCACGCAAGCACATGCAAACTCCACACAGAAAGGCCCCTGTGGAGACTCAAACCAGGAACCTTCTTGCTGTGAGGCAACAGTGCTGACCACCAAGCCACCTTGCTGCCCTCCTTCTATTCAATAGAATTCATATCTTGCCATTCCCTTCCTCCTCATTAAGGAACCCAACAAGATTACATCCAGCACCCCACCCTGAGCGTGCACAAGAAAGGAAAACTTCCTATTAACAGAATGAACGATGGCTCATAAAAAGGGGGAAGAAATACCTGCTCTGAGAGAAAAAAGTAAAGTAGAGTAAATATAACCAAGGGAGGAAAGTGTCCTGTACACCATGGGACATTCTCCAGCAACCTCGGCCTCAACCAACTAACGGTGTGTTTCTGTTAGCTTATGGACCTGTGACGAGAAATTTTAGGGAACTTCAAGGGAAACTTCTAAACTACATCCCTGCCTTGGGTTAGGTAATTCAGTGTTTCCCCAAACAACTGCTGGGTGATGGGGATATGCTGACTCAGCGCTGCTTGAACACGTCCAGTAGTTGGCAGGAGTTGTCTCTTTTCATTCATCACCACTATTGCATTACATGCAAGCAGCATAAACACAGCAACCATCTCAGCTTCTTCAATGTTGATCTTGTCACTACGTCATTATTTTTTTCTCCTTTTTCTTTGCCATCCTCTTCTTTCCTTATTTATTGGCAGCTGACAAACACCAAAAGTGGTGCACTATCTCCACCAGGTGATATGGAGTGGTAATTTGCTAAATCAGTGGGTCCTACTGGGTCCGTCACTTGTAAATTGGGACAACGGCTGAAAGGAAGATGTCAGTGCCGTTACAATTCTACCCTCTTGGTTTTACCTCCTTGCTAACAGAAACCTGCATTAAAGGGGTGACTCAGAGTCACGCAAGCCAAATCTAACCTCAACACAACGTGGGAACCGAGAGGGCTGATAAATGAACACCCTGCCTCCTATTTTAATTTTGAAAACAAACCACGAGAAAGCGCTGTGGGAGCGAGAAACCATGCTAAGCTAGAAGACCTTTGAAATACCAATAGCAGTATATACTACTAAAAGCATGAAGTTATAGACCCAAAAACTGGTAGAACAGAGAACCATTCTACTATGAGGCATTTTTATTGTAGTATGTCACTAGAAGAAGGAATTGTATGTTATGTTAAGACACTTTTAGGCAGACGTTGAGTTTTTGATAGTCACAAGAGTCTCAAAGTTTTGCAGTCACTTTGCTGAGTCACATGTTCACCCTCTCATGTTCTTAAACATCCCACACAGACAGCTCCGATGTGTGATTATTTCTTTGTAAAAGCATATTGCTTTTGTAAAGACCCACTGTCGCCTCTCTGAGTTTAATCCACCCCCCACTGTTTGTTGTCAATAGCTTTGTGTCTCTTGCTGGTTTTTTTTCTTAAAGACTTCAGTGAAAAGAAGCATGCAACACTTCTTTTTAGAGACCAAAGTCAGAGAGACTTGCTCAACTGATTCGCTTTTTTTGTCTCTACTCGTTGATCTACAGAGCTCCTGCGGTTTCAGAATATTCTCTTGATTGACTGCTTTGTTCCTTTTTTATTGAGCAAAGTCAATAAATCATGCTGTGCTTTTCAGTCATTTGTACTTCAGACCCTGTAGGGTGACTGTAGTGTCAGAAGTACATTATTGTAAGTTCCACAATGTTTTTGTTGCTCTGGTCTTTCCTTTGACTTTCCTGTGACATTTACGGTTTTCCTGTTGTGAAAAACATTCACATACCTCTAATATTACAAAAGCGCAATCTTTAATGACCACAGCAGTGGCGCTTCCATTTGCAAACCTCCTCAACACAAAGTTAATCTGTTTGCTTTGAGACAGTCATTGATTTGCATTGATGCAATTATAAAATAAAATATCCTGCGTGGCTAGAAGACATATCTCAGCAAATGACAACAGTAATGAACATCTGGGCAGAACTCGGTCGCAATCAGTGGGCCACCATTCTGTCATGTGCACATTAAGATAAAATGCAATGAAGTGGTCAAATCAATTAGATTGAGGGTTATGGTAGGTAATGATTGGAGTGGCATTCCATAAAATACAAGGTCTTCGGTGCAATTCCCCATCGATGACTAAATGAAGAGTTTTTCGATGCATTTCAGCATCGGTTGTGTGAGACGGCAAGTGAAGGTCCAGGTTTAGGTTCATGTCTCTGACTCTACACAGAGACTGCCAAAATTTAAACGTCCAACACTAAATGGCTTTAATGTGTCCCCTTGGACAAATTTGTTTTTGAGATTTTTAATTCAACTGAATGTTTTTATGGTAAATTTTTTTTTTTTTTTTAAATGATGACTCTCAGCTTAATATCCTCAGCAGGCGATCTTTGTAGCTCCCAATGAGAGTGTTTGCCAGCAAGTATTTCAAACCACTCTTCCCGACCAAACTGCTGTAGCTGTCTCACATTTCACACTAGATACTCAGAAGTACTAAGATCAGGGCTCATTTGAGTGAACAAACTGAATTGAATCACTTACTAAAACCATCTGTTCACTGTTCAGCTGAGCTCAGGTGTGAACGAGGTGTCTCAGGGAGCTGGGGTAGGTTTACTGGCATTAAAAGGTTGACACGAGTCTCATTTACAAGCAACAGCCCTGCAAAAAAACAAAAAGATTTCAGGAACTTCTAAGAGGACGTGGGTTACCTGCCGTGGGTCAGTTACTCAGAGCAGCCCAGAAAAATGTCTGGGTGGTACTGAGTCAGTGCTGATTGGATATGCTGTAGGTGGAAGATGACATTGTCTCCATGTCCCCTTCAGATATGACTTGTCTCTTCTCATCCATCGCCACTATTACAGTACATGCAAACAGAAAAAGAGAAACTATCTCAGCTCCTCCAGAGTATATGCCATCATTTTAGTTTGTTTCTCTGCTTTTATTTATTTGTCTTGTCCATCTTCAACTTCTTTTATTTTACTGGCCATTGGCAAACGGTGAGAGTGGTGTGCTACCATTTTCAGGTGGTAGTTTGGTAGAAAGGTGGTTTACTAAGCCAATTGTCCATCTGGCTCATTCACCATAAATGGAAACACCATGGCTGAAGGGACTGAGGACGAGGTAATCCCTGTTACAACTCCAGCCTCCTTTTTTTCCCCCAGACCCCTCCTAATGGAAACACAGCTGCATGACACTGAACAAACATGACTGTTTCTCTGCAAACAAATGACTTTGGTGAATCAGAACCCCCATGTCCCTCGAGCCATCGGCAAATGGAGTCCAGGACTGCATGCTAGGTTGTTACGCTTCCAGTCACTGAAACAAATGTACACCTTCTGTTTTAACAAGCTTTCTCAAACACTGCAAAGTTAACTAGTTTGGATGGCAGATGATGCAAGGAAACATAGACTCTTATCAGTGCAGCTGCATCAGGACCAGTGTTCATCACAGCCCACGTATCTGAATGTACTAATGACCAACAGTGAATGTGAGTCTGGAGTGATAATCAGCAGATTAAACTAATTAGGCTCAAGTCTGAGAGCAATGCCAATGTGTTAATCTCATCTTAAATGTAAAGCTTTCTAAAATGAAGCAGGTGTGTTTGTCAAAGTGGCAGCACTGCTAGATGTAGAGGGTTATGAGCCAAATCGAGAACTGCTCAGTTGTTTCAGTAGATCAGTTTGAGAAGGAACAGAATGTTTGAACAATCCAACAAATGAAGACACTTTGAAAGCATGATGGTACAGTAAGAGCCATAAAGGAAAGAAGAATGACAGGAGAGGATGTACAGGTACAAGCAGCATGTAGGGACCGAACGAGTAAAAGGTGAGAGACAATGACATAACCTGTATTGTAAACCCCTCTTTTTATCTTGACATCGCCTCCTCACGAAGTTCTGTTTGGCTGCTCAGAAAAGGCAAGGCAAGGAATCATTACATTTTTGTTGCATTTCGCAGGCGCTTTTATCCAAAGCAACTTACAGCAGAGGAATTACAATCAACCTACAGTAACATAGTTGCAGATTAAGTGCAGTTCAGTCGATATTGAGTGCAAAAGTCAGTGCAGCTACGGTGCAATTCAAGTGCGAGTTAGGATGTTAGAGAGGGCGTAGCTAGGACAAAAGGTATTCTTTGAACAGGAGTGTTTTGAACATAGAGAGGGGTGACTGCTCTTGTAGCTACTGGTAGCTTGTTCCACCATCGAGGAACCATGTGGGAGAACAGACTCATTTGAGATAACCTTGTGTGAAGACAGGTCACGGCTAATCGATGTTCCTGGGATGAGTGCAAAGCATGAGAAGGGGTGTAAGCCTTTACAACTGAGTTCATATGTGCAGAACCCGAGAGCACCTTGCAGGCGAGTGTTAGCAACATGTGTTTTATTTGGGCAGCCACAGGTAGCCAGTGAAGCTCAATGAACAGATGTGTGATATGGACCCATCTGGGTTGATTGAAGACCAGACGCACGGAGCTTCTGTTGGAGTCTTATCATGCAAGCAGGAAGGCCAGCTGGGAGAGCATTGCAGTAATCGAGGCAGGATATCGCAACATCTTGTACCAGGAGCTGTGTTGAATATTGAGTCAGGTTAGGTCTTATTTTATGAATGTTATAAAGCACAAAGCAACATGACCGAGAAACCGAAGCACCACGGTCAAAGGAGGATAACTGTTCATCGATCATGACATCCAAGTTCTTAGTGACCTTCATAGGAGTGATGGTAGTAGAGGTAATGTTGATGTTTATACTGTGGTTGACTGATAGCCAGCTGAAGTTGGTGTTCCTTCATCCAAGCGAATAGGTCAGAGAGACAAACTGAGATTGTGCAGAATTAGAGGTTTAGACTGGCTCTGGTAAGTACGAAGCGATAATTTCCTCAATGCGCTCAGCTTTGGCTCAGTCGCAACGCGTCCATCATTTTCTATCAGCATCCTGGTGGAGGACCCATGAACACTGGGCATCATATTTTACTCCAGGATGCCTTCAAACTCTTCAGATTTTTTTTTTATGCCCTCCACAGACTCAAGGCCCCAGTTGCAGCAAAGCAGCCCCAAAACATAACCGAACTCCCTCCCTCCACAGTAGATATGGTGCCTTTTGCCTTTGAAAGCTTCGTTCTTCCATCTGTGAGCGTGGAGCTTTGATGTGACTTATCAAAGAGTTGGTTCTTATCTCATCGGTCCAGAGAACATTCTCCCAGAAACTCTGTGGCTTGCCAGCATGTATTTTAGCAAATTGGAGTCTGGCTTTTTTTCCTGCTTTTCTTTTAATACTGGGCTCCTCCTGAGTCTTCTTCAATGGACTCCATTGTGGCTTAAAAGACAACAGATGGTGCGATCAGACAGTGACAAACATGAATGTCTTCAGATTGTTTTCGCCTTTGATTCTTTGGTACGATCATTCTGATGAACCTATGGTTGCAGTCCCTCAGGTTGGTAACGGTCCCACGGACCTCATACTTTTATAGTCCCAGGAACTGCACAATGATACTTAGGTATATTTTTATTTGTAGGTGCATAAATCGAAGTGCTCAGTCTGTTTTAAAATTGATAATTGCTTTTATGATCTGTGTGTGGGTTGCTGGGCTGGTTTCAGTTCATTTCTCCACTGCTCAACTCCCTGATCCTCTGTAGTAACTCTTGCCTCTCTTTGGTACAGGTGTGAGGACCCGCTCCTGCTCATCCTCTTCCTCATCTAACTATCCCATCACTCTGTGTCTCAGCTCAAACAAACAAAGTACCCCCCCCCCCCCTCAGAATACCCCCCTCCTCCATCCAGCAACCACTGCCTAAAACCCACAGCTCATGTGTTTCATCGTCCTATCCCCCATCTCTGCCTTACTCATCGTTCGCTGCACCAGCCCGCCTCTCCCTGGGAGCCTGGGGAGCTCTCAGCCACTGCCTAAGCCCCCTTCCTCTCTTCCTCCTCCTCCTCCTCCTCTTCCTCCTCTTCTCCTCTCTGCCCCTTCTCCTCCCTCTATGTGAGTATTACTCATATGAAGCAGCATGTGGAAGCGTTGTTTGTGGCACAAGCATGGGGCTGGGCATGCGGTAGATGAATAGTGTGGGTGTCAGAGGACTCGTGTGTAGGTCTCACCGGCGATTTCTCTGCTAATGACTGCATAATAACCTCCGTTTACATGCAGTCATGGTTCTGCAGATTAGCATTGGGATAATAAGTGATTCACAATGTTTTATGCATCACAACCCTGTCTGATTTCCACATTTGCTTTGCCTCCCACACTTTAGCCAGACGACGAGATGGTCTTGTCAATTTTTCTTTCTTTCTTTCTTTTTTTTTGTTCCTCTCCAATGGCGGTTCAGCCTTCACACTGACAGAGCAGAGGGCACGTCTGTGTGCACCTGTCTTACACTCGCTTTCTTAGAGAAGACTTTGTTGACCATGTCAGAGTGAATGTTTTTGTCACGTACGTCTTTTGACCTGCTACATCAGCCATCTTCCAGATGGAGATGTGAAAGAGCCATCTTCAGACATGCAGCATCTCTGGTCTCCTTGATGCTGCTCTGCTGCATGTGTGACCAGAAAACATATTTGAATGAATGCATGACAGGCAATATTACCTAAACAGATCAGAGAAAGTGATTGGAATCCCCTCATCCTCTGAGAACAGCACTACATGGACGACACTGACTTATTTAAATCATTGAGGTATTTTTGAACCATAATTATGTCCAAATAAATGATTTTTAGCGTCTTTCTGTCCGAATACCTGAGTGGAATAACTGCAGAGTCTGCGGGTCAGTCATCTATATGCAACATAAAAATCACTTATTCCATGTAGGGGAAGCTAAATCTAATTTCTCATATTAGATTTAGCTTCCTCGACATTTAGAGGAATCTAATAAGTTTAGTCGCTAAAATATTTCCGATCAAGTCACAGATCAAGTAAACAGATTTGCTCAACATTTGATTAAGATTACATCAGCCGTATAAGATGATTCAATTACGTGAACAGAAGCTACTTTTACAGTAGTTTGTTTTGTTTCTAATTTGTTTTCTGGGCAGCGACTGTCCACGAGTGAGAATTCTCTCTTTCTTTTCTTTTTTTTTCTTTCCTCCTCCAGAGGGAGCAGAACAGGAGAATCTAAATACCTGTGTGTATTATCTCGCTTCATTACACGTCATTACAGCTGTGTGTTAAAAAGGAAAAAAAAATCTGACCGTAGTAGGCGAAACTACAAGAACATATAACTCAAACTTGGTTAACAAAAATGAAGCCAAAAGGAAAACAATACTAAATTCCCTCGTGATTCAGTGGCTTGTTGACCGACTGACTGGTCGAGATAATTTAAAGTCGTCGTTTCTGTCTGACTGTACAGGTGTGGAGGGATTTCGGCACGTTCTTATTGCTTCAGTTCATTGAGGTTTTCAGGGATTCGTCAGCTCTTTTAAGGCGTATCACCTCATTTCAGTTCGGTTTTAGCTCTGCACTTTTCAAAAAGCTTTTTTCAAAACTCTGTGCTTCAGACCGTTAAATGTAGATTTGCTGGTGTGCGTTGGCTCGTTCTCATGTTGCGGGATCCAATTTCAAGCTTTAGCTGTCGTGCAGATGGCTTAGCGTTAGCTTCTAGAATACTTCTAGAATGCTTCTAGAACACGTGACGTGGGCGAGTTGACTTGATGACTTCAGACTTGACAAAATGTAAAAAGACTTGCAACTCAACCTGGGCTTTTACACCAATGACTTGTGACTTCACTTGAAAACTTGATATTTTACCCAAAGATTAAGACATGTTCTTTTAAAAGTTGGAATGAATCAATTAATTTCTCTCTCACACACACACACACACACACACACTCCATGGAGACAGAGATTATTCTTTCAAAGAAAAGATGGAGATGAAACAACTTCCAACTTTGTTTGGCGTTTAAGGTTGCTCAAAGAACAGTAGTTGGTACTCTTCTTCCAGAAGAATTCTCCTGTCAGCTCTTTCAAACAAGTCGCACGTGTTGTTGCCATGGACTCGGACTTGGAAGAATTGGGGTAAAACGTTTGACCAGTTTTGATGTGCAGCAATGACGACTTCTCTAAGACCACTGCTTATGTCTTTCCCTACTTGACTTTGTGTTTACATAAACAAGCTTTTATAGAGGTCTGCACACCTGCAGATGACTAGCTGCACATTAAATCCTATGGAGGCAGTTATGGAGGCCTATTTAGAATTACCCACATTGTTATTTTCTCCCTTTTTATTCCTTTTTGGCTTCATTTTTGTTTGATAAATAATGGCTTAATGAAAAAAGCAATATGTTGCAGTTCATCTGAGCTTGTATTTGTGTCTTTTTTTTTTTTTATTACGTTTTTAGAAGTATAGAATTGAGAGATGGCTGTAACGTTGGCAAATGGGTGCATGTGAGTTAGTATTTTCGATAATAAAACGGCTCGAAGAAAAACAAAGGGGTCCTCACGTTTATTAATTATCTCAAGAAAATTAATTTGGCTGCAGTCGTCGCGCTGTTGATGCATCTTGATCAAATTTGCGAAAATCCAATTAAAATTCAAATGAAAAGCAACTTTTGAGCCACTCCGTTCAGTAGTTGTTGAGATTCTTTTCTCTGGAGCAAAATAAATCGGTCACCTTGTTGAATTTGGTCAATAGAGCCGCAACAGCTAACGAGAACCCTCTGTGGCCACGAGTCAACCGAGTTCATCTCCACTTTTACTCTTCTGTGCTCTGCACGCTGCTCCATTCATTAGTTTAGATAATGAAGGATAATTATCTCTGCAGATGCCTTGCCTACCTCTACAAGTCTGTCATTACCGCGGCCGTCCTCGTCATCATCCTGCAGAAGCGGGCGATAACGACATCATTTAGTCAAATAAGTTTGTTTCTGGGAAGCCAATAGAACTGCAGACCGGATCTCTCGGGGAAACAAAGTTAGCAGCTTCCCAGTATCATGTAACTGGGAGGAGTCCGGGCGGAAGCGGGGCTTGTTATCGAGTGTGTGTAGGGAGTCATCTTCCTAGAGAATGGCTGTAATTGCGTGTAGATGTGCACCGGTGCCTTTCACAGCTTTGTTGTGGCGGAATCAGTGACTGCAAAGTTGCTATTTCTGGTGTGTACGTCGAAGCGAAGCCTGGGGCTCTCTCCTCGCTTCCTCTCTCCCATCCACCAGGCTCTGGCTGTTTTTCTTCCCCTGCTCCTCTGTTGTAGCAGCAAGGGAGCTGTGGGATGTAGATAAGTTCCTTGACAACCTGAACAACAGAGATCCGAGAAGGAGCCAATGTCTTGTGCAGCAGCAGCTTACGTCTCAGTGCGCTCAGGTTAATGGGGTATAATTTGACTGATGGAGAGAAAAACCAGCCTGAGGCTTGTTGTCATACGCCTGCATGGTGGGGGAATGATGTTTTAACGTGACTTAAAAAGATTAAAATGGTTCCTGTAGATTGATTGTGAATTTTATTATGTTAAGTTAAAAAGGTATTTTGTCGCTAACAGTTGGCTCTGCTTTCTCCCTGGCAGGTGTAAGCAGATGATCCCCAAACTCGACCCTCCTCCGCCCTCCATGAACCGCAAGAGGGCGAGCAGGACGATCTCTCCGGGGTCAGAGGTCACAGCTGCGCCAACGCCCGCAGAGGTCAGCGCCAACAGAGTGGGCCCGAGCCGCAGCAGCAGCGTCTCATTCCCCGACGTGACCCCCAGCTCCCTGTCCTCCGGCGACTTCCACTCCCTTAGCAACGGCGAGAGCAGCTCCTCGTCCACCAGCGAGGACTCCGGCGTCCGCTCCGAGACCAAGTCCCTGCTGTCGCCCCTGCGCGATGACGACGACCTGTTCGGGGACCGCGGGGCGTTTTTAACGGCGTCCAGCGGCTGCGGAAGCCCCCTGGAGGAGAGAGGGGAGGCGGTCCTGTCGTCGTCCGAGTCGTCTCCCACTGAAGGCAGCGCCTCACGTTCGAGAACCACGCCGCCCTTCTCCTGTCCCCTTAACGATACCTGCCTCCACATCAGTTTTTCGGAGGATGAGTTGCTGGAGAGCAGCCAGGAGGACACTAATGTCCCCCAGCGGAGTTGAAGATGAGCTGATGTTGCAGGCGCTGGAGGCTTTTCTCCATGTTCCTCCATCGGCTTTAATCTAATACTCTCTGACCCTCCTATGTTTGCACTGGGCTCAATTTCAGGACTCTAAATTGTTCCATTTACTCGTGACACAGTGCACCTGTTACTAAAAATACACTATTGTATAAATTATTAGCCAATAGACAGATTTAGTATTTTTGTAATGAGATTACTGATCAAATTTACTTTCTAGAGACTAGAGCGCTAAGCAGGGGGCATGTAGTGATTGATGCACTGTTGAAGTCGCACATAATTTACTGTAGATTCAAAGCTAATGAGGGGGACACACTTTATTTTTGCTAGTGGTCGTGAAGACATTTTGTATGAGGCTTCACTGTTCTGCAGACTGTTGATGAAAATGCAAGATTTTCCCAGAGTGCTGTGCTGATCTGGCAGATGTTGGAAAAAAGCCTTGCTCTCTGCGATGCACCTGAAGGGAGGGATGTGTGGAAAGAAAAGAACAAGAAAGTCAGTGAAGGAGCAAAGGGAAGATAAAAGCGAGCAGATCTAGTTGTTTTTTGTTTGCTTTTTTTATTTGTGCTTGTGTCTTGTCATAACCAAGTGGGTTTGAGAGTGTTACAGCACATTTTACTTGTTTTATTTGAGACTCACAGCTCTGGGAAAGTTGGTCTTTTCTGTTGATTCAGTTTGTTGCTTGGTTGACAATATATCTGCCTTGAATGAAAGCATTTTAGTTTTGACAAACGGAGCAGGAGTAAGTCAGATCCTAAGCTAGTGGCTCCGTCTTTCAACCCTGGTTTTTTTGTGTGAAAAAACAGAATGAAAGATCGGATCGACGTGGATCTTAGCGTTTGGCAAATAAAACCTCAGACAAACAGTGTATGACTTTTTTCTATTTTATAATTAGGAAAAATGGAGCCAAAAAGAAAAAAAAAATCGGGCAATACCAAGTACCCCTACAACTCAGTAGCTTCTGCATCCATATTTAGTCACAATAACTTGGCCTGTCGCAGGAAAAATAATCTCAAATCACCATCTTTCTATCTGAAATATAATTTGACAATTAGGACCTGAGGTCTGACATGCAGCTTGCTTTATTTTATTTATTTTTTTGTTCTTTTGTATTTCTCTTCACGTTGTACAGTCTGACCTTGAGATAAATTTACTGGGATGTCTGAACAGATAAATTGAATGCTTTCCAAAAGGGTTGCACAATATACCAAAAAATTGCAATGGCAATTTCAACACGTGCAACGATGGTATTGAACTAAATTCCAGTAGCTGGCGATCCGTTATTTTTCAAGTGTCATGTATTCATATTCAATGTCAATAACATATTTAACCAGTTGACTGAAAATGTACTGCCCAGTATAGATATAGAAAGTGTTGTGAGCTTTGTGATGACAAGGTAATCACTGGTGTGAGGAAGATGTGGGCAGAAAAGTTGTTTTTTTTAGTTGCAAAGCAGAAGGACATCAACTACAACTACTGAAGTATTTGTTTACATATTGTAAGTCTTATCACCTTTTCGCTAAGGGAATGGTTTTATAACTCTTTCCTGATTGATTTGCTGCAGTGGTCACTTCTCTGAGACTTTTGCTTATGTCTTTCCCTTTTGGCATTGTGTTAGCATTCACCTGAATGCTCCAGATCAGCAAACTGCACACAGTTCATCAAATCCCATAGAATGAGTGCAGGGGTACTTGGTATTTCCCACATGATTACATCTTCCTTTTGGTTTAATTTTTCTTTCTTTTGTTTTTAAATTTCAGATTATGGCACTATTGGAAAAAAAAAACAAACAAACACTGTTTGTATAAGGTTGCATTTCACAATCCTGATGCCGACATCCAGCAGAGGAGACGGGGTTACAAATGTTTGACGAGGGATTTCTTTTACACGGTTAGAATTGAGACTTAATTGAAAGATAAATGTAGAATCCAAAGGTTCCAGAAAGAGAGCGTAGCAAATGGATTTTCTCATTTTGTCAACAGTTACCCAACAAAATACAAAACGTGTGTGTGATTCGTCTGATTCGGCGAGAACGTTGTTTTAATGACTCTGGCATTCGTCTAAAAGTGCAGTTTCATTTCATGCACACAGATACGTAAATGTTGAAAACAGGTTTGCCAAATTAGATGAGAATAGATTAAATGACAACTATTCAAACATGAATTTACAAAAGAACATATATGTACTGATTATTCTTTATCTGAATTGCTTTATGTTTTAAGCATCAAACCGTAAAACGTTGAAGAAAATGTGAAAATCCTTTGCAGGTCAACAGACAGTGAAATCAAAAGTTGTTGGAATTTTCTCTCGTAAAAGATTCTACTGCTTTCTCAGTGACGTGAAAGGAAGTGCTCTGGTGTCACCTTTGATGAGTAGTGGTAGAAAATAAGATGTGAGGGGTGAAGCAGCTGAGGTGAGGTGCAGGAACTAAAAAAAAAAAAAAAAAAAGTTTTTCTCGCAGAAGTTTGGCTTTTCCCAGCATGACAACAGCAATAACGTGGATGGAAAAATAATAAAGAGGTATAGTTGGGAAACAAAAATGCATCACTTCATTGTGTTTTGTCTTTTGTTTTTGCATTATTTCCACAGAAACGCATGAGAATTTGCTGCTTTGAACACAAGAAAACAGTTAAGTGGCACTTACGCTCACTCTACTGCTGAAAATACCGCACCCTTGAATGCATTTTAATTTGCATGTCATCTTTGATACCGGCGCTCTTTTCTGCCGTAACTGCACGACAGTGGACATAATTTGATCTGCAGATGAAGTCGAATGCACTGCAAGGAAATAAGGGTGAAAATACAAAAGCGTTGGCATGCATTGACACTAACAACGCTTCTCATTAAAACGAAAAATGCTGCTCATCTCTTTGGTTTGAGTGGTAACAAAAACAAAGTGCGCGCTCTCCTCTTCTGCCATTTTTCTACGCTAATTATGTCCCAGCACACTCACTCGACATTTGAAAATTGCCGAACGCCACAACATGTTCAAGAGCTGTTAAGACTTTTTTTTCACTCCCTCCCGAGGTTCATTTTCCAAGGTGAGCCGTTTCCTGCCTGTTGTCCACAAAGGTCGCCCCTGCAGAGACTGCTGTTGCTGCAGGACACCAACATGTGACTGACAGTCATTATATCCTCAGGGTCCCTTAGCTCCAAGGTATTCAAGCTGTTCCCACCATCCAAATATCACCTCCAGTAGAGAAAAAGATGAAAAAAGTGAAGTTTGTGGGCTTTTTATTTATAGCGCAGGAGTGCCGGTTTACTCTTTGTGCCAACCTTCAGCATGGTATTCCCCAATGAGATAATCAATTACGCAGGATATCAATATGCCTCGTCTTTTCTTTTTTTTCTCTCCTCCCTTCTCTGCAGAGATGTGGCTTCCACCCTGCTCAGTGAGTCAGGTCAATACAAGACTGCATTTGATCTGCGATCAATGTAACACAGCTCTGAGGAGCTCAACGCTGGAGGTTTCAGTCTGTGGTTTTACATACAGAAGCTTAAGACACATATGCTCATCATTAATGGTGCTGAAAAGCCCGTGTGTGTAGACAGGAGTTATTGTGAAAGGTTCCTTTACAGTTAAGCTTAACTGCTACCAGTAAAACTTAAAGAACATCCTGTATTTGGTTTTCTTTAATTATTAAATTATTCGAAAATTCACATTGCAGTAGAATGTGACAAGTATGTCACAGTAATGACTACAACTCGGTACGCCGTTATTAATGTTTTATCACATCATCTGCAGCGGTGATTATTCCAGGCTCTCAAAAAAGGCCAAAGAGAACAGCGGCGTCATATTTCTTTAAATGCAAATGGTTTTATTCGATGGCATTGATCATTCTTGGGCCGTCTATTACGTCTTTGTCCTTCCAAAAACAGAACATTAATCAATCTATGTGGCCATCTGTCCCTTACAAAGACATCGGGCAAGCACAGAAACAGTTGAGAAATCAGTTTAAATCTTGATAGATTTTATATTTAAAAAGATCACTGTGTACATTTAATGTCAGAAAAATCTCCCACCTCCCTTCACTAAAACTTTGTGAGTTTTGCTTCAGTAAGTTGTTCTACTGGCAGTTGCTGCTGCTTCAAACACACAAGTCATGGCTGTTTTTATTCTTTTCTTTTTTGCAATCCATTTAAACAAACAGACACGAGTACATTCATATATGTGTATGTATGTAAACGCAGGGAAAATAAGTATTTGATACACTGCCCAAGTTTTCCCAATTATTAAGTGGAGTGGTCTGTGAGAGACAGGATCTTAAAAAAAACATCCCAGAAAATCACAGTGTGATTATTAAATAATTAATTTGCATTTGATTACATGAAATAAGTATTTGATACAATAGACACAATAGATACAATCCCTGCTGCACACACTGCAGCAGGGATTCTAAACCACTCCTCCATCCAGATCTTCTCCAGATCTTGTCGCTGGGCAACACAGAGTTTCAACCCCCTCCAAAGATTTTTTATTGGGTTCAGGTCTGGAGACGGAGCCCCCCTTTAGCTGTGTGTTTTGGGTCATTGTCATGCTGGAAGACCCAGCCATGACCCATCTTCAATGCTCTTACTGAGGGAAGGAGGTTGTTGCCCAGAATCTTGCAATAAATGGCCCCATCCATCCTCCCCTCAATATGATGCCGTTGTCTTGTTCCCTTTGCAGAAAAACACCCCCAAAGCATGATGTTTCCACCCCCATGCTTCATGGTTGGGATGGTGTTCATGGGATTGTACTTATCCTTCTTCTTCCTCCAAACACTGCAAGTGGAGTTTATACCAAAAAGTTCTATTTTGGTCTCATCCCACCACACCTTCTCACATGCCTCCTCTGGATCATCCAGATGTCCAGTGGCAAACTTGAGACAGACCTGGACATGTGCAGGTTTGAACAGGGGGAATCTTGCGCATGCTGCAGGATTTTAATCCATGATGATGTCATGTGTTAGCAATGGTAACCTTTGAAACTGTGGTCCCAGCCCTCTTCAGGTCATTGACCAGGTCCTCCTTTGTAGTTCTGGGCTGATCCCTCAGCTTTCCACGAGGCGAGATCTTGCACGGAGCCTCAGTCCGAGGTAGATTGACAGTTATGCTGAGTTTCTTCCGTTTACTAATAACTGTGCCAACAGTTTTTTTCTGTCTCTCGCAGTTGATGTGTACCTACGATGAAATTACAGACCTCTCCGATCTTTGTAAGTGGGAAAACTAGTAAAACTGGTGGAATTCCACCACAGCTGGCTTATGGCTTTAAAGAAATTCTACAATGTCTAATAACAAAAGTATAGTAAGTAACATTTTGTCATTATTAACATTTTTAATCTCCATAATAGATGGATTTTGCTACTCTATAATTTAGATATGCGGGAAATAATTGATATATGAAGAATAACAAAAATTATTAAACTACACACACATATATATATATATAGATATAGATATATATGTGTGTGTGTATATATATA
>JBAMYA010079852.1:0-23522 GCA_037176975.1 Arrhamphus sclerolepis | reverse complement strand
ACTGTCACTACTGCATATATGAATAGGATTTGGGGGTGTATGTTGAATCAGAAGATTAAAAAAAAAAACAAAAAAAAAAACATTCAAGCAAAACTTAAGCTCCGTAATGAAAAAGCACTCAATCATTAGTATTAAAAGATCTACAAATGTAAAAAATTAAAAATTAAAAATCATAATGTGGAAAGGTCATCACAGACATCATTTGGGGAAAAATATTATTTGACTATTTGACTGTATATAAAATTAAGAAAATAATTTGGCATATTGAGGTCTGGAGATTTTTTATTATTTGTATTACTGATGACACTAAAACTATGTTTTCCAAATTATTTCTACATGTGCCACAGTAAGTCAGCATGACTGACATTAATGTTTTGACAGACTAAATCAAAAATGGTCTCAGAGCGCCTCCTCTGGTGGAGATGTATGCATACATGGGCTGAGGCTCAGAGAGTTCTTGTTCAAGTCTGCTGCCTGTTTGAGTTACTGTGTGATTCTGGCACAGTAATACACAGCAGAGTCTTCTGGCTGCAGGTTTGTCAGTCTCAGATGCACCATACTGTTGCTGTCTTCTCTACTGACCTCAACACGTCCTCTCACACTGGTGGCATAAGTGTTTCTATTGGCATTAGAATAGCCGCTGCCAATCCATTCCACTGGTTTTCCTGCAGGTTGTCTGATCCAGCTCATAACACAGCAGTCAAATTTAAAACCAGATCCCCTGCAGGACAGACTCAGAGTTTCTCCTGGTTTCTTCACCACTGGATTGGTAGAAATTGACTCCATATTCTCACCTGTACAACCTGACCATAGTAAAGAAGAATGTGAAACAGTTATCTAGGCAATTTCTTTTCTTTTCTTTTTTTTCTGTTGTCTTTGACCAACCATCTAACAGAGCCTGAGGCAGTAAACTCACAGGACATAAAGACAGCAGCCAGCAGGAGAGTGAGTGTGTTCATCATCATGAAGCTGGAGATGCGTCATCTGATCTTCCACAAGAAGAAAAACACCACTCATCAGGACAGAAGTACACTCAACAGACTGGAGATTTGCATCAGAGTAAAAAGGGGAGGGAGTTCATTACTGGACTGGTTAACATATGTTACATGATATACACACACACACAATCTGCCCTCTTATTTATTTATGTAGTTTTGCTTTTTTCTTCTTGTCACACTTAAATGTCTCAGATCATTAAACAAATCTTAATATAATACAGAGAATACCTGAGTAAATACAAAACGCAGATTTCATTTGATGATTTAATTTATCAGTATGATTACAAGTTATCCACATCAATCCAAAATGCAAAAAGAGTTATCCAAATCAATCTAGTAATAATAATAAGAAGAAGAAGAAGAAGAAAGACAGAAAGAAAGAAAGGAAAAGTAACAATCCTCTCAAAGCTTTGCCGATTACTGTCAGTGAGTCTTTCATGTCGCTGTAGAGGAATTTTGGCCCACTCTTCTTTGCAAAATAATTTTAATTTAGAAATATTGGAGCATTGGCATGAACTGATTCTGGTCTTGCTGCATAACACAGGTATGGTTGAATTTAAGGGCACAAGCTGATAGCCAGACATCATCTTTCAGAAATTTCTGATACAGAAAAGAAATTGTGGTTCCGTCAATTAAAGCAAGTCATCTATAGGTCCTAAAACAGCAAAGCAGCCGCATCTTAGCTGCTGGTAAAGTTTTTGAACAAGTGTCCAAATACAAATGTGGCAGAATTAGATGGTGTATTGTAATATATATGATATTATATAATAGTAGAATTTGAATATTTAAGAGACCATTTCTGATAAAGGTTCCTGTGGCTGAAATGCAGTTTTTGCATTTTAACCTCAGCTCAGAGATACACTATTTTGCCAAAGGTATTCTCTCACCTTTCCAAGTAATTGAAATCAGGTGTTCCAATCACTTCCATGGCCACAGGTGTATAAAATCAAGCACCTAGGCATGCAGACTGTTTCTACAAACATTTGTGAAAGAATGTCTGACTGTCAGCTTGACCCCTTAGTTCCAGTGAGAGGAACTCTGAATGCTTCAGCATACCAAGAGATATTGGACAATTCCATGCTCTCAACTTTGTGCAGTTTGAAGATGATCCCTTCCTCTTCCAACATTACTGTGAGCCAGTGTGCAAAGCAAAGGTGCATAAAAACCTGGATGAGAGAGTTTGGTGTGGATGAACTTGACTGGCCTGCACAGAGTCCTGACCTCAACCCAACAGAACACGTTTGGGATAAATTAGAGTGGAGACTGAGAGCCAGGCCTTCTCGTCCAACATCAGTGTGTGAGCTCACAAATGCCCTTCTGGAAGAATGGACAAAATGAACAGACTCCTAAACCTTGTTTAATCCTTTCCAGAACAGCTGAAGCTGTTATAGCTGTAAAGGGTGGACTGACATCATATAGAGCCCTATGGATTAAGAATGGGATGTCACTGAAGTTCATATGTGAGTCAAGGCAGGTGAGCAAACACTTTTGGCAGTACAGTGTATGTCAATGAGATAACAAATAAACTGTCAAAGTCTGAAAACAAGGTTGGTTTACCTTGAAAATGCAAAACTCTAAAGATGTATGAGATTAAAAGTGAAGAAAATATTGTTTTGCAAACTGTGAAATTAGACACACTGATAACATGCTCTACATGGTAAAATGTTGGATTTGCAAAGTTGGTGCAGTTCCAACAAATGAGTGCAGTCTGAAGTGCAAGCAGGACTGTGCTCCCACAAATGTGAGTAATGGACGAAAAGAACGAGATATCAGCAGATACAAGGGGCTTGAATTAGTTTTCTATGCAGGGTGGCTGGACCCTCCCTTAGAGAGGGGGTGAGGGGCAAAATCATTTGGGAGGAACTCAGAGTAGAGTCACTGCTCCTCTGTGTTCAGAGGAATCAGCCAGGGTGGATCAGGTGCCTGGTTAGAATGCTTCCTGTATTCCTCCCTTGGGAGGTTTTTCGGCATGTCCTGCTGGATAGAGGCTGAATTTGAATAAACAGAAATCAATGGATGGATGGAAATTTGTATGCTGAATAAACAACTGCATTGCACATGCATTGTTACATACCAGCCAACAATCAAAGCTGTCTTAGTGTTAAATTTATTAAGCTTTATAGATTTTTGATTTCACCAGTTAATTACACTGACTCAATCCACCAAGATAGCCTCAAATGTTGGCACCTATGGAGTCAAAAGTTAGTACTGAATACCTTAATGTACTGGGCCACCGACTGTATCCATTTAATTTTTCTAGAACCACTCCACGCATGTACCATTACACACCATACAGCTTATCCAGAAGCCTAGGCACATGCAACCAAATATGATCCAGTTTTCTAGGAAATATCTTTGTAATTGTAGGTCCTTCTCATTCTGAAAGAATTATCATCTTTTGGAGTTATGCTGGCTGCTGCAGATGTATGAAAGATTAATGTAAGATTGGTGGTCATTAGCATAATATGGTTATTCTGACCAGAAATTTTCAATTGCAATTTATTAATATCTAAGTGGATAAAAATCAGAAAAAGCTGTGACAATATGGAATTATGACAATATATAAATATGGAGAATATGGTTGTTATTTTGTTATTTCATTCATGAAAGTACCTCAGATATTTCTTACTAACTGAAGCGTCTGTGTTCAGAATATTGATGAACCTGCTGAATAACTTGAAAGCAGAGTTCTACCTTGTCTCCACAGCAGTTTCATCATCACATGCTGCTCTTTACAGTAAATCTGTCAGCAGGAAGAGACAGAGCTTCCCATCCTCCAATATATCTGCATTTTATGTTCTCATCAACAAATCTATATGTCAGCTTAAAAAAAGATGAATAAATAAAATACTGATAAGAACTTCATGTGGGCAGCATGGTGGCTTGGTGGTCAGCACTGTTGCCTCACAACAAGAAGGTTCCTGGTTTGAGCCTCCACAGAAAGAGGCCTTTCTGTGTGGAGTTTGCATGTTCTCCCTGTGCTTGCGTGGGTTCTCAGCGGCAACTACTCCGGCTTCCTCCCACAGTCCAAAGAAATGCTCCTTAGTTAACTGGTGTTCATAAATTGGCCCTAGGTGTGTGTGAGAATGTGAATGGTTGTATATGGCCCTGTGATGGACTGGCGACCTGTCCAGGGTGTACCCCTGTCTTTCGCCCTGTTCCCCCTGTGACCTTCTACAGGTCACGGGGGAACTTGATGTCACATTGCAAAATATAGGATGTGGTCATGTTGCCTAGAGACGACCAAGAAAGCTGTGACTGTCCATCTTCTTCCGCTCATCCGGTATGGGGGCACAGGGATGTCAGACTTCTCTCTCCCCAGACACCTCCTCTAGCTCTTCTGGGAGAATCCTAAGACATTCGGAAGCCAGCCGAGCGACATAGTCACCCCAGCGTGTCCTGGGTCTTCCTCCTCACAGAGAGGGGATCTCCTACCGAGGGTGGCGTCCAGGGGGCATCCGATACAGATGCCCAAGCCACCTCAACTGACTCCTCTCAATGTGGAGGAGCTGCAGCTCAACTCCTCACTCTTATCTCTAAGCACCCCGCCACCCTGCGGAGGAAGCCCATCTCAGCCGCTTGTATCCAGGATCTTGTTCTTTTGGTCATGAACAATGTCCTTGAGTTTTATATTTTCAACATATTTATTTATCACATTCATATTTTATGTTTATGCAAAATAATTATAGTTTAAGGGGAAGAGGAGTAGATACGTTGCTGTGGCGTCAGACGTCCGAAATTTTGACCGGAAGCCGTCTTGTTTTGCCGCTACCATGGCAACGGAAACGCTCTGCTCGGAGGACTGTAATATTTTGACTTCGACAGATTAATTGACCAGGGAAAAACGTAGAAGAACGTAGAAGAGTTAAGAAAAGGAAAGGCAAAAAGATGAGAGGAGCAGAGAGGAGAGGAGGAGGAGAACCTGCAAACATGAGGCTCGGAGAGAGAGGAGCGAAGCAGAACTCCGTTTCTATGGTGAGAAAAAAAGTAGCTCAAACAAGTACTGCAGTGTTATAAAAGCATCTGATAGACAGAAATACGGAATTCTCATGCAGATACAGACGTTTGAAACTTCCCGTTGGTTTTAAAAGCACGGACATTGCAGAGTGAGAGTATTTTAATAGTGGGCTTCTGCTCCCTTTCACGGGGAAATGAAAAAAAAAAAAGAGTAAAAATTGTGTTCTATCAGGAAGAATAGAGATACTGGAGAGTAAATGCACTCTTGCTAACTGTTGGTTTCATTTTTTTTAATACCCTGTGGTTACTCGGTAACTACACAAATACTGTTGTTAGGCCTACATACGCTGTATGAAGACAGAGAAACATGTCTTTCTTTCTTTCTTTCTTTCTTTCTTTCTTTCTTTCTTTCTTTCTTTCTTTCTATTAGAATTATTGCCATGTTATTGCCATATATTTCTACTACTAAGAGAAGAAATACTACACTGGAGTTAAAACAGGTTATTAAGCTTCCATGAATGCTAAAAAATTACTGCAGTGTAAAAGTTTTTTTTTTCTTTCTAAATAGCATAAAAGTACAATTAGGGCTATACTGCAGTTTAGAAATATTGTAGTATAAAAGGTACTATGCTAAAATCTACACTGCAATACTGGGTATTATATCAAAAGCACACTCTTAAAACCAGTCTGACAGTCAAAAATAAAAAGTACCAAGAGTATACAGAGTAGTAATTATCACAAGTTCTAGTATTAAAAGTAAGCGAATCAATCACTAAATTAATAATATGACATTCCTGTTGGCTGTCTGACTGAGCTGCTGCAGGGATGGCTCCATTGCAGTGGAGTTCAGCAGTCACTCATTGGGAACACCTGAGTTGCTTCTTCAGCCCTGTATAAGAGGGAGAGGTGCTTTGTTGTGTTGGGCTTGGCTCGGTTAATTTAACTTTTTTTTCCTCATAGGTTTGATTTTCTAAATTTTCCATTAAACTGCTTATTTTACAGTTTTGTTTAAAAATATAAAATGTGGAGTTAATGGCGTGTAAGTTTAATTGTGACGGTATCTTTAGTGTACCACCGAGTTGTGGAATTGCTTGTTTCCTGCATCAGAGAGCCAGGTCAGACCACCTGATCCTGCAGGGGCAGCGGCAGGAGGTTCTCCGGAACCAGATCCTGGAGTTCAACAGAGACAGGCAAATCTGCGACATCAAGACTACATGGATACAGAAGTCCGAAAAGCATCACATCAGAGGAACCGTGAATAGACGAGTCCAGGCTGCGTTGGAGTTGCACGAGGCCAGCGTACATGAGCGCAGAAACAGGTCCACAGTCACTACTTTTACTGAGATTATTACAGCTCCTCTGTCCATAGACCTCAGCAGCTGTCTCCACTTCTTGTCCTGTGTGTTCACAGACTCCAGCAGCTGCAAGAGGCAGAGAAGCAGCAGCTCCTGCAGGAGATCAAGGAGAAGGAAGAGACAGCTAGGGTGGAAAGGGAGATCAGGATGGAAGAGAGAACCCAAATTCTGAGAGAGAAGAGGGAGCATGAGCGGCAGAGGCTGGTATCAGACAAAATGGAGCAGCTGTTCAGGTCAATACCACCATAGAATCCAATGCAGAACCTCATTTATCAACTCCTTTAGATCTTCCCATTTCATTTAAACAAAGCTTCAGCTAACAATTTATTTGGTGTGTGTGTGTGTGTGTATTTATTTCTATGTGAGATCAGGGAGCAGTGTGAGGAACTGCGAAGCAACCAACGCGTGATGACGGAGCAACAGGTGTATCGGGAACGAGCTGCTCAAGTGAAGGCCAGAGAAGAGGAGCGGCAGCAGCACCAGCAAGAGGAGCGGTTCTTCCAGGAGCTGTGGGATGCTGACTGCAGGGCCAAAGAGGAACAAGAGAACGCAGTCTTGCAAAGCAGGCGTCGGAAAGATGCAGAGAAGCTGAGTGTGCTCAGAAGTCAGATGGAGGAGGCTGAGCAGAGGAGGCAGCAGGAGAAAAAGTTGAAGGAGGAGGAGGCACAGCTGCTGGTATGTTCCCCACTCTGTGAAACACACACACAAAATACATATACAGATGAGCACAAATGTGTCCATTGATCATTTCTTTGGTTTAATGTGTAACTGCAGGAATACAAAATTGTGCAAAAATGAATCAAACATTTAAAACTTCTGGATTATGTGAGAGATGGAAGCTCGGCCCTGAGATTTAATGAGTTTTGATATTTACCTTCTCCACAACAATACCAACGCATACCTATCAGTCACATTTATGAACAGCCACCTCAGAAAAAGTCAACTCCTCTTTTTCTGGGAAAAATTATCTTGGATTTGACTGAGATTTAAATAATTTAGAGGTCTGTCAAAAACATCAAACCATTCTTTATAGATTTTTGCAGAGAATCAGGGTGTGCCTTCCTGTTGAAAGAGGCCACTGTCACCAGAAGGAGTTGTTTTCATGAATGAAGGGGGTGGATGCGTCTGGTCTGTACCAATGTTTAAAGAAACATTCTCTAAACTGCATACTGCAAATATTACACATTATATATACTGCTTACTGGTATGGTAATTGTAGTATGCCAAGGTGAGAGATTATATGATGGCATTTACTGTATCTTCAACCTTTCCGTTTGGTTGCTCTTTGCAGTTAATTAATGCCAATTTGAACAGTCACTGAAACTAAAAAAAAACACCAAACTGCATGTAGTGACCACACATTTAAAAACTGCATTCAGTTTCAACAGGGAATGTGTATTGATATCTGACACTTCTGGCGTTCCATGTGCTGATCTTCCAGTCGAGTTCAGTATAAAATGTTTAGGCGCGGGAATCTTAAGGCACCTCACGATTCAGTTACAATTCAGGGGGCTATGATTCAATTATTAATCGATTATCGGTGCATCTTAACAAACATTTTAGAAACATTTTTTTACACTCACTGAGAAAGCCTGGACCACTGCTACATTTTAGTTTTAAAAAATGGTGGATTTGTAACTATAAACAATAGATTAATTTACTTTCATTATATTTTATTAAAGTAAAAATGATGTAATATGGGCAACAGTTTATTAAGAGATTTATTTTACTGTACCAAAATATTATATATTATATTTATGATATCTAATTTAATATTATTTCTTTTGGCAGCTCAACATGAGTGTTTTCAGACTTCAGTAAACAAATTATGGTGACATAAGATTCAGTGGCGATAGATGTCCACGTATCTCTCTCTCTCACGACTTCTGCTGGGTTGTAGAGTGTTGGGATGGCCATGTCAGGAAAATATCGATAAGAAGAGATGCAGTATCTTGGTTCTAATGTTTGCAGCAGAGCTCGAAACCCCTCGTTCTCCACCGCAAAATACGGCTTTAAATCCTTTGCAGTAAATATTGCAAAAGACTTTGTGGGTTTTTTTTTTCCCTTCTGAGGAGGGTAGAAGTTTCATAAATACTTGTTCAATAGTTCTGCTGGCTGTTTTCCTTCCTGCTCTGAATGGAAGCGTACGATGTGATTCCTCGTGTTTGTTGTGTATTTTATCTCAGTGTGACACAGCTTATAGCATGGCTCATGTCTAAATCACATGCACTGTCGACCTTATAGAAGCCAAAGTGCTTCCAAACAGCTTTTAAAACAGTCAGAACTGCTTGAATCTCATGGTCTGCCATGTTTGTGTGCTCTTAATAAATTATTCAGGTGACGGGCAGTATGCTGCACAATTTCCATCCTTTTTTTTTTCCATCTGTGTTACATTGGTAAATGGCTCACACTTATATAGCACTTTACAACAGTATTTCTACAGGGCCAAAGCGCTACAGACCTTCACCCACTGACACATACACATACCAGTTGTCAGCAGAGCAATGATGCTGGCCACACAACCAGGAGCTAGTGTCTTGTGTCTCCCAAGGATACTTCAGTTGACACATGACAAACTAGGGCTCGAATCACCACCCTGCAGGTTCATGGCTGAACATTCCGACTGATCAATCAGTTTTTTTTTTTCCCTCCCACCCCAACTCATGTGCCATTGTATTTCAGCACATACATCTTGACCAGCCCCAACTGCAACAATCTGACTCATGGAGTCCTCGGACACCTGTGTCAAAATCAGAACTGTTCCAGCAGGTTTGATCTGCAGAAGTTCTTTACTCAGATCAAACAGCAACAACCACCTTTTGCTCCCCATATCTATGGGTTAACCGGTTTTTCTTCCTTTGACAATCCTGCTCCACACACCTGACACACCTGCTCCACAAGATCCACAACTGTGGAGATGCTATGACTTTTTTTTTTTTTCCAATGCATCATTTTCAAAGATGGAGTGTTCTTCTGATAAATACCACCCAGATGTGGTGATACAATCTTTATTTTACCTTTTCCTACCTATTTCTTCAGTGGTCTTTATTGTTGTGGCTGATCAATATAAAATATCAGCTTACTTGTACATTTTCTGTATCTGTTGCAATCAGAATTGAGAGGTCATTAGAAACCACACTTTCTTCCTTTATGAAGCCAAGTGGAAACCATAGAGCTGTGTACTTAACTGTAATTTTGTTCTTTCTGCATCAGTGTCAGCAACTACAAAATAAAGAGACAGAACACTTGCAGGAGCAGCGAGAAAAACAGCAGAAACAGGAATGCCGCCGTCGCCAGCTGGACCAAGACCTGCAGCTAAAGACGAAGCGTCTGGCCCGAGAGCAGCAGAAGGAGCTGCAGCTGGATATGAGCATCCTGCAGCAGCTGCAGCAACAGGAAACCAAAGAAAGGCAGGATCATAAAAACACAAAGGTAAGTGCACCTGACATACATATTTAAATGGGTAACTCATAATCTGGATTCAAGTGGACTTTAAATTCATGTGAGTTTGGAGATAGTGATATCACATGGCTGTTTTATTTTTTTCATAATCTTTATTTAAATTATTGTTTGCTGCAGTCAGTGCTATTACTAATGTAGACCAGTTTGTGGCATCAAACAGCTGCAATCCAGATGCTTCAGAGTACACAGAGACACTTTTGTGAATCAGGTTAATAATGACAAACAACTGCAAGAACAAACCACCTTCTTAATTTAAAAAGTGAAATGAATAAAATCCAAGTCTCAAACTGTACAGTTCAGAAAACAAAATATTTTAAGTTTAAGAACTTTTAAATCTGAAAGGAGCTCTGTCATATTTAGGCTAAGGTGTTGGAGGAGCAACAGAGGTTCCGGCAATATCTGTCTGAGGTGCTGCAGATGCAGAAAAGGGAAGAAAAGGAGATGGAGCAGCTGTTGGAGGAGAAGATAAAGGAGATTTCAGTGAAAGAGGACGAGAAGATCTGGCAACAAAGAGAGGCCCGAAAACGACTGATGGATGAAGTGAAGGAGGGCCGCCGCCTGCAGATCCAGTACAAACGTAAGGAAGCGAAACCTCACCAGAAGATCTCAGTCATGTTTCATGAAATCAACTAAATCAAAATTCAACTTTCTACCCTACACTACGGCTTTTTGAGAATATAAACACACCACAGTGCAAACTTTGCTTACCCATTGTTGTACTTGGTATCATCAAGATGCTTTTAGCACTTTTTCTGGACCGGGTTTGCGGACTTACTACTTGATTAGCGATTCCCAGAATGTCTCCTCTATTAAGGGGGACATTCAGGTGTTCAAAAGCCAATTTCAATATTATCCATCCATCCATCTTCTTCTGTTTCATCCGATGCCGGGTCGTGAGGGGCAGCAGCCTGAGCTGGGACGCCCAGACTTCCCTTTCCCTGGACACTTCCTCTAGCTCTTCTGGGAGGATCCCCTGGCGTTCCCAGGCCACCCGAGCGACATAGTCGCCCCAGCGTGTCCTGGGTCTTCCTCTAGGTCTCCTCCCGGTGGGACATGCCCAGAACACTTCCCAAGGAACGCGTCCAGGGGGCATCTGATACAGATGCCCAAGCCACCTCAGCTGGCACCTCTCGATGTGGAGAAGCAGTGGCTCAACTCCGAGCTCCTCCCAGGTGACAAAGCTCCTCACCCTATCTCTAAGGGTGCGCCCTGCCACCCTATGGAGAAAGCTCATCTCAGCCGCTTGTATCTGGGATCTTGTTCTTTCAGTCAAGACCCAAAGTTCATGGCCATAGGTGAGGGGAGGGACGTAGATTGATCAGTAAATTGAGAGCTTCACCTTTCGGCTCAGCTCCTTCTTCACCATAACAGGCCGATACAACGACCGCATTACTCAGCTGCACCGATCTGTCTGTCAATCTCACGCTCCATCCTTCCCTCACTCGTGAACAAGACCCCGAGATACTTAAATTTCTCCACCTGAGGCAAGAACGCGCCACCTACCTAGAGGGGGCAAACCATCTTTTTCTGGTAGAGAACATTGCCCTCGAACTTAGAGGTGCTGATTCTCATCCCAGCTGCTTCACACTCGGCTGCACACCGCCCCAGCGCATGCTGGAGATCCTGGCTCGAAGGAGTCAACAAGAGAACATCATCCGCAAATAGCAGAGATGAAATCCAATTGTTCCCAAACCGGACCCCCTCCAGCCCCCGGCTGTGCCTAGAAATTCTGTCCATAAAAATAATGAACAGAACCGATGACAAAGTGCAGCCCTGCCGGAGTCCAGCATGCACTGGGAACAGGTCTTACTTACTTACTGTCGACAATGTGAACCAAGCTCCTCCTCCGGTTGTACAGGGACCACATGACCCTGAGCAGAGGGCCGCTGACCCCATACTCCCGGAGCACCTCCCACAGAATGCCACGAGGGACACGGTCGAAATCCTTCTCCAAGTCCACAAAACACATGTGGACTGGTTGGGCAAACTCCCATGATCCCTGGAGCACCCTGTAGAGGGTATAGAGTTGGTCCAGTGTTCCACAGCCGGGACGAAAACTGCATTGTTCCTCCTGGATCCGAGGTTCAACTGTCGGCTTGACTCTCCTCTCCAGCACCCTGGAATATATTGTTCCTGGGACGTTGAGGATCCCCCGATAATTGGAACACACCCTCCTGTCCCCCTTTTTAAAAAGAGGGACCACCACCCCGGTCTGCCATTCCGGAGGTACGGTCACCGACTGCCACGCGATGTTGCAGAGACGTGTCAACCAAGACAGCCCTGCAACATCCAGAGACTTGATGTACTCAGGGCGGATCTCATCCACTCCCGGTGCCTGGCCACTGGGCAGCTTCCGAACTACCTCAGTGACTTCAGCTTGGGTAATGTATGAGTCGACCTCTGAGTCCTCAGCCTCTGCTTCCTCCAGGGAAGGCGTGTCAGTGGGATTGAGGAGATCCTCGAAATTTTCCTTCCACCGCCTGACAATATCCCCAATCGAGGTCAACAGCTCCCCACCTCCACTGTAAACAGTGTTGGCAGAGAACTGCTTCCCCCTCCTGAGGTGCTGGATGGCTTACCAGAATTTCTTCGAGGCCGACTGCTAACCCTCCTCCATGGCCTCCCTGACATTTTCCCAGACCCGAGTTTTTACTTCTGCGACTGCTCGAGCTGCTGTCTGCTTGATCTGTCGATACTCGTCAGCTGCCACAGGAGTCCCCCGAACCAACCAGGCTCGATAGGACTCCTTCTTCAGCTTGACAGCATCCCTTACTTCCGGCGTCCACCACCGGGTTCAGGGATTGCCGCCATGACAGGCACCAGAGACCTTACGGCCACAGCTTCGAACAGCCGCATTCACAATAGAAGTGGAGAACATGGTCCACTCAGACTCAATATATCCAGCCTCCCTCGTGATGTGGGAGTTGAAGACCCGACTGACAGGGGATTCCACCAGGCGTTCCCAGCAGACCCTCACAATGCGCTTGAGTCTGCCAAGTCTGTCCAGCTTCCCAGCGGCCAGCGGATCCGACTCACCACCAGGTGGTGATCAGTTGACAGCTCAGCCCCTCTCTTCACCTGAGTGTCCAAGACATACGTGGAGAACTATGGAGTCCCCGGTTGAGGCATCTTCCAGTATTCCTTCCAGGGGCTCGAAGAATGCCGGATACTCTGTACTGTTGTTCAGCCCGTAAGCCGAGACAACAGTGACAACAGTTGCTTCATAACCTCTGCCAACTTTTCATATCTTGTACTAACTTCAGTTCCCTGTAGCTCCTCTAAATTATTTATTCATTTTTTTTTTATATACTATTATTCATCCCCCGGGGGAAATTCTTTCTCCGCATTTGATCCATCTGGGCTGCTGGACCCAGAGTGGTGGGGTGCCGCGGTGCGGCGCCCGGGGAGCAGGTGGGGATTTCAGGTGCCTTGCTCAGGGGCACCTCATCCATGGATGTGGACATGGGGAAGTGCTTGTTCGGGCACTCCCCCCGTCCACATCATTGGTACTGTTAGTTGTAAATTTCAACTCGGTAAGTAATCAGGATTGGTCCTAGCGATCTAACACATGGAGCATGCAGCTGTCACTTTGCCTTTATGAAAGTGCTCTGCAGATATAATGAACAGTTTAACATGATATATCAGGCGAGGACTTTTAAAAAGTTTCCTTGCTTTTATCTGTAACATGTTGATCAGTGATGCTGTGTGATTGTGTTTTTGTGTGTGTGTTTTCAGTGGATGAAAATTTGAGGAAACGAGCCGAGCTGCAAAAAGAAAAGGAGGAGCAGAACAGAGTGACAGAGGAGGCAAATATGAAGGAAAAGGAGGAGAGGAGCCGGTACGTCACCTGACCTGCAGGACACTCATGATCATGTTGTTGTTTTCTGTTTTCATAATTTGATACTGCCTGCAGGCGGTGGCAAATGAAGATGGCACATCAAGCTGACCTGCACGCTCAGATTAAACAGCAGCAGCATCATTCCAAACAGAGAGCTCAGGATCTCAGAGATAATCCAATGGGGCTCATTCTGGAGCAGCTTTACGCCCACAAGAAAGATCAGATCCTGTCCATGCATGAGTCCAGTTCCACCAAAGTCCATCCTGTTTAGGACGTCCAGTTCTGGTGAGAAGTGAGAAGCTTCTAGAAAAGTCCTGCTCCACATTTTATCACAAAGTTTAATCACATGAAGTCTGAACATTTCAGAAGCACAATAAATGTAATCTACCTGGTTCAAGACTGCAGTTTCTGTATTATTATCCAGTCCTATTCAGTTCATTATATTACTACAGCAGCCAACTAGAACAAAATTAAACTCAAAGCACTTTATATAGAGAGGAAACATGTTACCTCTGCAGCCTTGAGCATGGGAGAGGTAACAGTGGAGGGAAAGAACACCCTTCAAGCAAGAAGAAATTTCCATTTGTACCAGAATCAGGTAGGCAGACATTCACATTGAAAGAAAAACACAAATTCAGAGGCAAAGGCAGCAGATTAAAACAAAAAAAGCCCACTGCATCATGAGAGGGCTCACAGAAACTTCGGCCTATAGCAGCACCAGTTTACTGAAGAGGGACGGGGCTTCCTCTGTATCACTTCTGAGTCTTTTACTGTAAAACACCTACACGGGGGCCTCACTTCAGAAACTGAAGACTTTAATGTGATGAACAGTTTAGAACCACACTGATCCAAATACACCAACACACGTGTCTGAATGCTATTTTTTCATTTAACATGAATGAGGCCATTCCTGCTCACAGCTATTATCACCTACAATGAATCTTTGAAAAGACTTAAAAAATGACAGTTACAACAACTACTAATTTCTTTTTGCTGATTAATAAGGTGCTGACTTATCCATTTAGAAGAGCTATGTAGAGAGACTTTTATGGGTTGCTATTTCTTGTATTTGAAATACAAATACAATACACAAACAATAGGGTACTGTCAGATACAATTTAATGTATAAAAGAAAATAACAGGTGAATAATATGGGGGGAAATAGGGGTTATGGATATATGTGCAAATCATTCTTCAATAATGGTAAAAAAAACCTGCCTGTATTGTTTTCATAATTTTAGGGGGTCAAAATAAGAAAGAAAATCACTGAAAACCACAAAACGTGGACATCACTTTAATGTACTTTGTGAATATACAATTGAACTCAGTAATTTTAGCAACTTTATAGGAATCATTTTCCTATGTTGACTTGTGTTTTTTTTGTTTCATCTTTTGGGTTTTTCTTGTTCAATCTTAATTTTTCTGTCCTCATGATGCCCTTAGTAAGACTGGTCTTCAGTTCAGTTTTATCCCTCGCCTTTTGCTTTTATTTTTTAAAATAAATTGATCAAATATAAACAGTTTCAGACAGTGAAAACACACAGAAAGAAACAACATTAATCAATTATCTTTTAAAATGAGACCATCAGAAATCTTGAAATGTGCAAATAGAGTAGAATCTGTATTGGTCATCATTCATTCTGAGGGGGAAAGAACAGGGAATCTATGGACATCTGATTCAATTCAGTTCAAAAATACTTGATTGAATTAATCTTGCAGTAGCTGATATTATCTAAATCTCAACCAGACTTCACTATTATTTATTTTTCTTTTTATTTATAGCCAAAGTTAATCTGTGTAATCAGTTTGAAGCAGCAAGATTGCAGTTATTTGATGCCACCTACTGTTTTACGCCAGTAATAGCATCAACTGCAACAAAATGATTAATAAAGATTATCAAGAATAAAACAGTCTAGGTGCTTGGTGTTGTAAGGAGACACAGAAATTAAACTGAAAGTCCGCTGCACAGATGTTGAGCTTGACAAGCAAGAGTGAACATTTTATACAGCTTTGAGTAACACCCAGGCCCCAAAAACGTACAAAAAAGAGAAGTGAAACGACACCAGGAGCAACAGAGCATTGTAGACACCAGGTGTGAGGTGAAGTTATACCAGTAAAAGAAACAGAGACACATTTAAATATCTCATATCACATTTAAATTTGTTTACATAAGCTATAAGAGTGACATGAATTTGCCAAAGGTTTTAGTTACAAGTCCAGTGATTAAGACTGAAAAGATAACCAACTGTGAAACTGAGCATGGGCCATTGATTCCAGATGTAAGTGGTAGGATGAGCTTAATCTGACATAAGGTATAAAGCAATAAATAAATCTGATAAACCCATATGACCAGCATCAAAGTCATGCAAGAGAGAAAATAAATGACAGACTTTCTCAGTGGTTATCTTCATTGATTTAAAAGGTGTCAATGAAAAGCTTTTTGGGGTTACAGTATAAAAGAGACATTTATAATAACTAGAATAATTATTTATATTTTCTATTGAATTGCATTGAATTTCCCTTCGGGGATCAATAAAGTTATATCTATCTATCTACCTATCTATCTAGCTCTCTATTAGAAAATGTGTCAGAAAGACAAAAAAAGCTTTTAGAAGTTTTCATGGATTGTCTTTGTTTCATTTGATCTGTAATGAGACACACAGAAAAGAGACTGATGAATTTACATTAAAAATGCCAATTTTTTTGTCTGAACAAGTTGCTGAAAACAAATACATCATCACACTTTAATTCCCCGAGTTTTTCTTTGTACATTGAGTAAAATATTCCCCTCTTGCCACTTTATCGTTATTCTGTTTTTTTCTGGTTGAATCAAATTTAAATATGTTCTTACGTCAACATATAAATGGTTACCTTGAAAGCAGTGGTCCCGATAGTGAACACCACATGAGAAAGAGAAGGATGAAGGTGAGAGCCCTCTCTGCCATGTTGTTTTCTTCTGCCTCACCGGCTCTGTTCCAGTTACAGCTGGTTTCAATCAGGAGTTCTGGTGTTACTGCACAGTAATCAATAAGTTAACTACTTTGGCAGTCCACACTTAGAAAATCTGTACAGCGGCAAGACTTTCTGTTAAGCTACTGTTGTAAGCTAATGAGTGAAGAGGACTTTAATTGTGATTAAATCAGTTCATGAAGGTTTTACATATTTCTCTTTGAAAACACTTCATTAACTTGTTAATGTAATGATCCTGACTTGCTTTGACAAACCCCAGAAACATGGAGACATTGAGAAAATTGTTTCAAAGGGTTTCTTACCATTGCGTCAGAGCGTCTTCTGTGGCGACGCCTGGTTACTGTGTTGAACAACGCAGTAGCGCTTTACACTTGGGTGCGATTCGTCGTAAGTGATGTCAAGAACATGCACAAAGTTTTGGGGGGTTTTTTTTCCCAATTTTTTATCCTTTCAGCCATTTCATTTCCAGCTTCATCCTCCCAACACATCTCCTTCACAGAACCATCATCGATCTTGATTTCACCGGTAAGCTGTCTTTCAAAAAAGATGTCTTCAACTTTGGGGCCAATGATATTTATCTCCACATCTGCATTTGGACATCCTTGATTGCCTGAGGAAAGAATAAATTAAAGTAGTTCAACTAAAATCTTAGCAAAGCAACTGGAATTGAATTAGAATGTAAAATTCAAAGAAAAGACAGCAATGTACTCACCACAAGGAGGCGATTCCTTGAAGGTCACATTTTCTGTTTTTACTGAAGAACTTTTCTCCCATGTTCATACATGTAAATATTGTACCGCCACTCAACTCACTGGACTTTACTGTGATGGAACTTGTTACACTGTACAGTTTTGTACCATTTGTGTCTTTTCTTTCTCTAGACAATGATCTGATCTCATCTATTGTGCTGTCAAGTGTCCTGCCATCTTTCTTCCAACTGATCACATATTTTTTTGGTGAAAAATCTTTGGCAAAGCAGGAGAAGGAGGCCTCTTCTTTGTCATCATCAAGGGAGGAAACAGTTATAGGAGTTGACGACTTATGAACCACATCTGAAAAGAAAAATCATATGTATACAAATGTATCTTTTCAGAAGCAAGGAATAATACAGTACATTTATAAATACAACAAATTATTTTTAAAAATTATAAATTGTATGTGGAAGCTCAAGTATCCCAGTGATCTTTCTCAAATGAACACTTTGGTCCCATTCAGACCTTGCATTAAGATGCTTCTTGAGAAATCCAGAAGAAAATCCAGCTCTTTACATCTGTGTGAATCTTGAGTTATTAGATGTGACCTTTCTGCTTTATATGCAAATAAATCTGCACCTGTTCTTTGTTTGCAAATACCAAATGCTTTGGAATAATGCATTGGTGAATTTATATTTGTACACACACCAACATACATACATATGTGTGTGTACAATATGGGAATATGCATATTAAAACGAAATACAAAAAAAAAGGCAATTATATACAACTTACCATATATTATCACTTATTGCGTGTCCCGAAATGTGCCTCTCCTCTCCCTGCGTCATGATTCATGACATGCTGGCAAGTCCTTTTTACATCCCAGTCCCGTCTGCTCACTTGGATTTGACTGATTCCAGTATAAGCATTGTTTTTCTAGATTGAAGGGTTCTGGATGAAGTTTCTGTCATGACCCTATGAGAATGTCACTGAGGATGGGTTGAAACCAGTGGCAGCAAAGTATAATTATGTGAAATATCTACGTGATTAGATAAAAACAGAGATTCATCTTTCATTCCTGTGATTTCTAATTTATTTATCTAAGTGTGTACACATATGTGTGTTTGTGTGTGTGTGTGTATGAATATATTGTATACAATATTACTATGTAAATTAGTGTTTTAGTGTTACAAATAGCCTATTACATCTACTTAATGTTTTTGTAATTTAATTTTATTTATTTAAAACGGAATTAAATATATTTTTATTCATTATATCAATAAAATAAAATAAAGACTGGCCTATTTTGTCAAGCTGCCAGGGGTTACTTATTCCTACTGTTGGTCTGTCAGCTTAATTCAGTTAAAATTAATTTCTAATTATTATAAATGTATTAAGCTTTAAACTTTATTAAATTCACTAATTTCTCTTTGTTAGATATTGCGAGACTGAAAAAAAAGTTATTCATTTGACTTTGACAAATAGCAAAATCATGAGATGAATGCAGTAAATGATCTCTGTCCATAGGATTATTTTGGATCGGTTAAATTTATATTAATTCAAATAAATTTAATTTCATAGCACAATAACATATTATTCCACTAACCATAATACATTTTATTGAATTTATGTACTATAAATGAGCTATACTAACTCAATTAAAGTAAAATTGCATAGGCTATAGTTCATTCATCCAATGAGTTATTTATTTATTGCACTCTCCCCAAAGTAAAAGAAAATAAAAATCATAAATGATTCTCCAGCTGCACGAACTAGGGTATTTTCCCTTTCTTTTCTATTTTTTAACGGTTTTGAAACGGTTTTAAATATTCGAATTGCAGTTTGTTTTTTCTTGGACAAGATTGGCGACGCTGAATAATCTTTATTCTGGTGAGTTATTCGTCAAAACACTGTTTAATTGATCGAGAATGTCTTGTAAATTACATCTGTTAAAACAGCAATGGCTGTTAGTGGAGAATTTTAAGAAATGTGTCATTGTTAGCTTGCTAATGTCACCTTTACTACGGCGCAGACATGGAGGACGGAACACCTGTCGGCCCCACAGGCAGGTCCGACATTAATAAGATCACCTGCTGGCGGAGACTGATGCGAAACAAGCTTCAGACATTTACTCTGTTCGCTGTCGTCCTGGGTAAGTTATAGGAAGCTGACCTCATAGTCAATGCTGTGGTATTTTATAAAAGATTTATATTACTCTTTGACAAATACAGGTGGTTATACCCTGACGGTTAGCAGGACGATTTAACGGTTAGTTAACTTTAGCAGTGTTTTGGCAAAGGTTTGAGTACGAGCAAACGTTAAAACCAGGCTTAATTTTGACACGAAACGTAACTTTGCGAATAGATTTTGACTTTTTTTTTCATTGTGACTCCTTTGTTTGAAAACTAATTAAAGTCAACTGTCTTGGCTGGCACGCTGAGCACATTTTAACTGGAAAAAATGACAACGGCATCTGCTCATTTATAAAGCTTGCGTACGTGGAAAACGGGGCCTGAAAATGGCGCGCGCCAGTTTCTACGCAAAATTTGTGATTTATAAAATAATAATTAAAAAAAAAAAAAAAAAAATGACTGTGGAATGTGTGTAACTGTACGCAAAGTCTGAAGCTTGCATGCGGACATTTGGGAGACGGGGAAACTGGCAGCGCAGCTGGTGAGATGTAAGCCAGCACGTGCATTTAATCATTCATATAAGACTTGTGGACCCAAAATCATATTGGCGATGCCTTTAATATAACAAATGTGTTCCTGAATGGAGCCATACATTCCATAAGCACTCCGCACTTAAAGACAGTATCCTATTTACATACGACCATCTGCAAATAATATAGCGATGGCACTCATTGAACATCAATTGTGACAAGGTGTGTAGCAATTAATCAGTGAGTTAACATCTAAACAGCCTGCAGTGATACTTGTGCATAATGCTTCACCATGGATGCACTGGAACTGCTTGAAGACTGTTAATGACAGGATCAGGATGGAGAGAATTTTCAGAGAACAAAGATTTCCTGGTCCATGATGATGACTGACTACTGTGCTAATCTAGACTCCTTTGAGGTTCACTCTTTGATCTATGAACTGAACTGGGTCCAGTATTGGAGAGACCAACCCACCAGAACCACACCATCCATGTTGAAATACAGATGTTAACCACTCTGGGGTTCCTGGCGAATTAGCTGACAGGTATGTGTTTAACATAAATAACAATTAATTATCTGCCTGAAGCCACTTTTAGGAACGACATAATTCTGTGAAATCACCCATAGGTCTGGGATATCACAGCAGCGCTAAGCGCAGTAATGCTGTGTCCTAGATGGTTGTTAATATGACCAGTCCATACATCAGATTTCCTACACTGGGAGAACAGGACAACATTAAAAGGCAGTTTGCAGCAATGTCCACTTAGATCCTATTATGTTTTATAAATGAGACCTCTGGGGAATTTCACAACGGAGGATAGCTCCATGAGGATCACGCAACGTTTAAGACAACAATAAGGTTCATTCTTTAACAAGTTTTTTAAAATGCCTTTGACACATCAGACATAACGCCGCACAAATTACTCTGTTTTCCCTGTAGACACTTAAAGGTTTAACAGTGGGGACAAGGATGGTGCCTTTGTAACAAACGGTGAAGAACATCTTACTGAAACTACGGAAACATTCTGAGTGTACCTTGCAAAGACAATGCATGGACCAATGGCAAGGCTACTTAAAATACTGGCTCAATAGCTGCGATGCTGAGCAGTTCTCACAAGGCTACAGTTAAGAGCAACAGAGAGTATGCCTTGTACGTGTCCTCGTAGAGCAAGCATTTGTTTGCTCTGTGAGGACACGATAAGAGGGACTGTTCAGCAGATGTGGGTATTTTTTGGAGATGTGAAAATGGTGCTCAAAGCATAATGAAGCTTTCGGTGATAGGTGGAATTCATTGTTCAACCTTACAAGCCGTGACACACAAGATGAGTTACTAGCAAAAAATGTGAAGAACAGCATCATTCACAGTGGAAACAGGTTTTGCCCTGTTAGTGAATGAAGCATGTTCTCTAAAGGAAGAGCAAATTACCATGTGTGTGAGATACGCAGAGAGACTGGAAGTAAGGGAGGGATTTCTGGGATTTGTAAATTGCTCTGAAAGTGTAAACGCAATTGCACTTTACAATCATAGTAAGAGGTTTCTGGAGCATTGTGGATTTTACACTCCACAGAGTTATGATGGTGCTGCAAACAATGTTAACACTGTTCGGGAAAAAAAAGTATGCAGGATCATTCTTCTGCTATTTACATCCATTTCATGTCCTAGAAATTAAACCTGGTCTTTGTGGATGCCTGTAAAATAAATCACTGAGCCATGCAATTTTTTTCGTCACACTGGAGAGTTTGTACACATGCCTCAACCAACTGACTCACCAGACTCACCAAAAAACAGCCAGAAGGGGTTAAGCATTACCACCGAGCTAACATCACTTTATGACACCAGATGGGCATGTAGATGGAGGAACATGTCTGTTGTGAAAGCATCAATGAAGGGCCTAGTGTTGATCCTGTCTCAGCTGTCTGTGCCACCTCACCACAGGTCTCTGAAGGCAGCTGGTCTTCTCACTGCAGTGAACACATTGGATTTCTGTGTCTGCCTCATCACTTTTCATCATTTACTCAGCGTGGTCCATGTCACTCACAAAGCTCTTCAAGGGAAGGTGTGGTGAAGTCAGTGACTGTATGGACAAAAACTGGGATGACCTATGGAATGAGATCAGAAGTTTGTGCAAGTCAGTTTTTATTTATATGGCAAAAGATGACAAAGGCGAATGACCATTAAGTTGCATTTGACTGTGCGTTTGTCACCTGCACTGTTGGCCAGATGGAGTGCCAAAAAAAGGAGACGAAAGTATGAAATAGAAATTGGCAAGAGATTTATATTTCCCTGCTTTGGATACACTTCTTGGTGAGTGTTCATCAAGATTTTCAACTCACTCCGGACATTACAAAAAGTGTAGATGTGATGTTAAAATGTGACAGTGGTGTAGAGAGCCTGGTCAGCCATCATGCAAATATACTCTCCATCAACCCCAAACTTTCCATGACTGAAATGACTATGGTGAAACTTAGCCAGGAATCTGGAGGTAGACAGGACTTGATGAGATATGAGAACGATGTGTCAGGTGATTTAGATACTCCACAGAATCGCATAGTTGTAGTAGCACGTCTTTGCAAGCACAAATGACTGATAAGCCATTCATATTTTTCCATAAAAATAATTTTAATGATTTAAAAAAAATGTTAAATCTCTTTTTAATGAATGTGGGGTTTTTTTTATGCTTTGCATGTACTTGAAAAGGTCTGTGTTAAGTCAGTTTGGCTTTCCTCATTTGTGCAAACACACGGTATGAGGAGGTTCTAAATTTGTTCGCAGAGTAAGAACATTTATCAGGATGTGAAGTACTAAGAGGACCCAGGAGTAATCCAGAGTGAAAAAAAAAAAAAAAAACAAACTTAAGCTTGAACACGGGGACAAAACAATACAGACCAGCAAGGAGGCAAAGACAGACAAGACAACATGTATGGGCAGGCGCTGACGAGACACAGGTGAAACATATCAGGGAAACAAGGCTCAGAAACATCAAACAGAATATAACAGAGCACAGGACTTCAAAATGAAAGTAGGAAACCAGGACAAACCAGAAAACACCACCAATACTCAAAATAAAATCCAAAACTAAAATCTAAAACCTTAACAGATATGTTTAGTATGCCCAGCATTACATGACATTTGAAAAGCAATAAAATGGATGCACGGAAAGATAAGTTGTTTTTTTTTGTTTGTTTGTTTGTTTGTTTGTTTGTTTGTAAACTGTAAAATAAGAGTTTCCCTGCGTTCCAGTTCAACATACTGAGAGTTTCTACCCGCTTTCTGAAACAGACCCCAGCAGAGTTTGACAATGGAACATTTTCTCCTCAGTGTTTATCATTTCCAGCTCCATCACAAGTTGCTTTCTCTCAGTCTCCATTCTTCCCTTGGTCCCTTTCAGAAAGGAGGTCTAACATACTAGAGTTTTCATATGACCCACTTTCTGGGTTTGTTTCAGAAAGCATTGCCAAGTCTGTGTGTGGCTGTTTATTGTTTGTTTATCTGACGACCACAGATGGGATAGCAAAAAAAATTGCTTGCAACACTCACCAACCTGTGGAGAAGTGTGAAAGGTCCACGTCTCCATCATACAACTG
>JBAMYA010079813.1:0-23535 GCA_037176975.1 Arrhamphus sclerolepis | reverse complement strand
TTCAGAGGACTGTTATAAAATCTTGATAGTATGTTTATTAGAGTAAGTATAATGATGAATGTCCTCTTGTTAAATCAAGATGCTGATAAGATTTTTCTCCCTGCACATAACAGAGCAATACCTCATATTGTGTTTGAATAACAATAAACTTAGACTTACTAAAAGAATAATGTAGTTCAAGTAAAACCAAGCATAGGTAGTTGGGGTAAAACATGTAAAATAAACACTAATCCACAAATGCTGATATAATTTACTAGCTACTTTCTTATATATAAAGTTTACAATTTTACTGCCTGTAGCTGTGATGCCTGTTTGTGCCACAAAATGAAACAAAGGGAAGTAAAAACAAAAAAAAGGGAGGGGACAGGAGCAATGGACATGTACAGCTCACTTATCTACAGAGAGCTGGCAGAAAGGACAATGTTTATGCGGAAGTAAACTTACTTTAAATTTGTGTGTGAAAAAGAGAATGACAACATCACTGGAGAAAGCATATTGTGCCTGGGTGATAACAAGTGTCTCCAAGCAACAGAACTCCTCTTTCAGATTTGAAGAAGCACCTGCACACTAAGCAGAGCTTCACAACACCAAAGATGTCAGCATTGCTACAGCTGCAAAACAACAATGGCTAACTTTTAACTTGGAAGAAGCTGCCAGTGAGGGAAACTAATGAACATATTTCCTCTCTTCCTGCCGCACGTCAAACATTTCTGTCAACTGCTCTGCCACAGACAGCAAATTATAGAATTTATATTGTGCAAAGGTCACAACCTAAAGCTGCTGATAATCTGGTTATTGTCACCCCCACCTAAACACCTGTTGTTCAGTAGTGACCTGTGACCAAAAGAAATGTGAGGATCTGGTCACAGGCATCTGTGGAACTCTGCAGGGGTGCCTTGAGGCCAAACTGGGATTAATTCTGCACCATATGGAGCTGACGTCAGTTCTGAGACTGAATATGTGAAACACTGCATTAACCTCTCAGTGGAAATCAACATCCCAACACTGGATCTCCAGTGATTTGATGGAGCCAAATGAATAAAAGAGCTTTTAGGAAGGGGGACTGGGAGTGCAAAGAGAGCTGAAAGTCAAGCTGAGAGAAAACAAAATGATGTTACTACTAACAGGGGTCTGGAATCAAAACCAATCACACAGTGATGGACCCGATAGGATCTATTCACTTAGCAAAACTACCACTGCATAACACCTGGCTCCAGAAGTGCTCCACCTTCATGTTTGTAAACCACCCATGAATAAAAGAAGAAAACTACAAAGAGGAAGAAAATAAAGAAGGAAAAACGGGAAAGATAAGCTCAATGTTGAAGGAGCTGATGCTCAAGAAGATCTTTAGGATGGCTGAACAACATCTTCTCCTGTCCACAACATATTCAGTCAGCAGTCAACCCACCATCCAGACATTTTTGGGACCACACTGACTACATAACCCAAGATTCTCAGCTCCTGCTGAAGTACAGTATCTAACCCAACACAAGGACACCTACACGCATTGGCCCTGAGAAAGTTTGAGAAAATTCTCTTCTCATTCATTGCTGGTAATGGACACATTTAAATGCTAATGAGGACCTCCACTCATCGATCCTTGTTAACTTTAGACTAGTAGCACCTTAATATCATGAATGTCCAGAACAGATTGTCCCTTTCCTAAGTGAAGAATTAAACACCTTTCAGGACCTGCTTACGTCATTTATTTATTTATTTATTTGTATGTTTGTGCTTTGACATCTCTGCTCCTATCTGGACAACGCAGACACCACAGCGAAGACCACGTTCTTGTATTTCCCCAGTGCTTTTAATTATGCCTGCTCTCTTCTAAAAGAAACTCCAAAAAGTACAGGTGGATGTCTCCACAACCACCTGTTTAAATCATCTATTTAAAAATACATTATAAGGTTTACGATGGCGAATCATCTGTGTCCTTTACGATGCTGAATGGAAAAGGTTTCACAGTGGCAGATGGCTGAAAGAGTGGAAAATCACAGTAAAAACGTCCTCCAACATGTTTACCCTCTTCAGCAAAGCGACGGAGTGTCCACATAAACTAACGCAAGTGGGAGGAGAAGGGGAGGCTTGCTATCTGCAACACTTTTCAATTTTATTACAGAAGGCACAGTGAAAGAAAACACAGGAGAAAGAAGGTGACCTATTTATACTCCTATCATTAGAAGCTTGGCTCTTCTGATCTGTGTTGCTTCCTTTCCCCTGCTTCTTTCATCGCTGCTGAAATTGAGTGAGTGATTATATGAACTTCAAAAGCAAACAGCTGTTCTCTTTCAGTGGCGAGGTGCAAAATCTATTCACTCAAATCTGTTTCTGAGAGTCGTCCTTTCACCCCGGGTCCACATTAAAGTCAGAATTGTACCCTAGGGTCAGGGGAAGACACAGGGAGCACCCATGCCCTGAAGTGCGTCTTGTTTTTTTTCTTTTTTTGCATCTACAAGAGCTTAATGTGATTTTGCATGTTAGTGTGTGGGCGTGTTTCCATGTGGAAAGCGTGTAGGCATGTGGGTGCATTCCCATGTCTGATGAGAAACTCTGACACAGGCAGAGCTGCGGTGAACATTTCTTTCCATCATCCTGTCCTCTCTTCTGCCTGAGCTACAGAAGACTTGAGGGAGGGAGGTGCACAGAGGTGGGCGGAAGAGAATGATGGAGCATCCACCAACAACAATAGAAGTTTGGAACAAACATCTGAGTACCATCCTTTCTGGGAGATATGCGCCTGTTATTTTGGTATCTGATTTTGTTCTTCCAAAGTATTAAAAGCACTCAAACCACCATGTCTACAGAATAATACATGAAAAAGCACTTCATGCTAACTCAGTGCTGGATTGTCATTATTTTTTTGTGCAACTAAGGTATGGTATTTCCTCTGCATGGTGTTACCTATCTTTCTGTTAATGAAAACAGGAAATATATTTGCTTCCAAAATAAAATAAGGCTTAACCTGAAGTTGCTTTGACCTTTATGGATATTTAGTGGCTACAGACTGCGGGGTAAAAGAAAAAGCCCATCTGACATTTCAGCTGATGGTTTCTCATTAGCATTGAGCCACTGCTGTACACGTCACCTTGGAATATTAATTTGCATAAAATTAAAGTATCTTTCACTCAAATGAGAGCAAATTTCAGCTGTTTAAGGTACTTTCCTTTTTGAAATTCAAACGGAAACTGAACATTACCGGTAATATCTGCTCAAATGTCCCTTTTCTTGCACCTTCTGACTTCCATATGTCACCTAATGGACCTGCTTAGTGGACAGCTCAGCCGGCAGTCCCTATGTGACCTTTTCAATCACTGTCCTCATGATTGTTCAAAGTTAAGACCTCATTCAAGTGCAGCCTAGTTCACAAAATGTATCTAATTAACCTTTCTGATGTGAATGTAAAAGAATATCAAAACAATGTGTTCTGAAAATGTCAGCCTACTAACAGCATGTCAGCTGTCCCTGCCCTTATAACTCTGTCATTGTGTAAAATGTAAATAAAAACTGAATACAATGATTTGCAAATCCTTTTCAGCCTATATTCAGTTGAATACACACAAAGACATGTTCAAACTGATAAAATGTATAGGGTTTTTTGTTCATTTGTTGTTGTTTTTTTTTAGCAAATATTCACTCATTTCGAATCTGATGCCTGCATCATGTTCCAAACAAGCTGGGACATGGGCAACAAAAGGCTGGGAAAGTTGAGGAATTTTCAAAAAACAACTGTGTGGAACATTCCACATGTGAACAGGTTAATTGGAAACAGGTGAGTGTCATTATAAGGTATAAAAGGAGCATCCCTGGAAGGCTCAGTTGTTCACAAGCAAAGATATCGTGAGACTCACCACTTTGTGAACAACTGCATCAGCAAATAGTCCAACAGTTTAAGTACAATGTCTCTCAATGTACAGTTGCAAGGAATTTAGGGATGTCATCATCTATAGTCCATAATATCATCAAAATATTCGAGAATCTGGAGAAATCTCTGCATGTGAGCTGCAAGGCCGAAAACCAATATTAATTATCTATGACCTTCGATCCCTCGGGCCACACCATTCTGTAAAGTATAAAGGGCTCAGGAACACTTCAGAAAACCATTGTCAGTTAACACAATTTGTCGCTATATCTACACGTGCAAGTTAAAACTCTACCATGCAAAGCCAAAGCCATATATCAACAGCACCCACAAACGCAGCGGGCTTCTCTGGGCTTGAGCTCATCTGAGATGGACTGATGCAAAATGGAAAAGTGTGCTGTGGTCTGACGAGTCCACGTCTACAATTGTTTTTGGATGTCGTGTCCTCTGGGACAGGGAAGAAAAGGACTGTCTGTTATCAGTGCAAAAATCAAAAGCCAGCATCTGTTATGGTGTGTGTGGGTGTGTGTTAGTGCCCATGGCATGAGCAACTTGCACATCTGTTAAGGCACCATTAATGCTGCAAGGTACGTACAGGTTTTGGAGCAACATATGCTGCCATCCAAGCAACATCTTTTTCAGGGACGTCTCTGCTTATTTCAGCAAGACGATGCCAAGACATGTTCTGCACATGTTATAATAGTGTGGCTTCGTAGTAAAAGAGGGTACTAGACTGGCCATCCTGCAATCCAGACCTGTCTCTCACTGAAAATGTGTGGAGCATTATGAAGTGCAAAAATACATGTCCCCAGATTGTTGAGCAACGGAAGTTTTACATCAAGTAAGAATGAGGACGATTTCCACCTACAAAGCTTCAACAATTAGTATCCTCAGTTCCCTTAAGCTTATTGAGTGTTGTTAAAAAGAAAGGCGATGTAACACAGTGGTAAACATGCCCAGCTTTTTGGAACACGTTGCAGGAATAAAAATTCAAAATGAATCAATATTTTTGAATTAGAAAGTTTATCAGTTTGAACATTAAATAAATTATAGTGTGTTCAGTTGAACATAGGTTGAAAAGGATTTGCAAATCATTGTATTCTGTTTGTATTTACATTTTACACAATGACCCAACTTCATTGGAATTGGGGTTGTACATTTATCTTCTCACTGCCTGCAAGCTACCCATCTCATGAGTACACTGTAACATTTCACATTTAAAGGGAGCATATTATGAATTAAATGTATATTTCTGTGCTTGACAGAATTTGTTTGGGTTCGTCTCAAAGGTTTGAATCAAGGGACATTCAAGGCTTTGACAAGGTGAAACAAAGAAGTCCACTTACCTTATCTCAAACCTTTGAGAGTTACCATGACCTTGATGACAGAGTCTACACCATCATTTCTTTGCTGAAATCACAATCACCTCAAAAACCCAAAAAGAAACAATCATATTTTGTGAAGCAGCCTAGGTGAGCATGTCAGTGGGTGGCTTAGATGTACAAGGAACTATCATATCACAAATTCAGATCAAAGTAGAATTATCCAATCTCCTGTTTTTTAATGTAATAAATTATTTCACAAAGGATTTCACAAACTGACCCACCTACAAGCCAGCCATCTCCAATCTTGCCATCTCACAACTTGGAAAATAGAATTGTTTCTCAGAATAAAAGAATCATGCACTGACCCGGAACATTTTTCCAAAATGTTGGCAAACGCAGTGCACATTCAACAAATATGTGTGTTTGCAATTTTTGTACATATGCATAGTGTCAGTGGATGGGCACAAGCTGCACATGGGTGTAGCCAATCATTCCCATTACTCTGGGAAATCCAGCTACTGCAAAAAGAAAAAGCAAATGACTCCTCCTTTAATGACTGCTGAGTGCGTGGAAACCTAATAACCTTGGCCTGGTTCCACATGGCATTTAGGACTTTGGACACACATCTGAAAAAGAGGATTGGGAGATCCCAGCTGTAACAGCTACCGTACACTGGAATGACACAGATGCAAAAAAGTGAAAACTTGAATGGAGTTTTGTCGTTGCAGATATTGCATGACTCCATCTCGTGGCTGGCTCCAAATCCATTCTTCCAACAGCTCCAAAATGTCAATGCAGGATAAGCGATATGTTTTAATGACGAGGGGTAATAATGCGCTCTCTATATCTCCTTGCTTTGTTTAGATGTCTCATTCTTGCGACAATAACCACAGCCATGCGTGTGCAATTACAGAGACTGTTGCACCTCCTTTTGAAATATAATTTCTATGAGCAAAATTGCTTTCAGGTTTGATAAATCACCTTGCATACTTTACATACACATGCACAATTGCGTGTGGACGCCCCAAGATGCAATCCATGCTGAACACTGTTAGTAAATCAGTTTGTACTATTTTTTTTTCTTTGCATGTGCAATGAGTCTGCACTTCTTTTATTCATCCAAACCCTTAGTAGATACAGCTCCAAATCCACAAAGACATCTTTACATCCTTCTATCTCATCATGACTCAGATTTTGCAACAACCTTGTGACTTGTCTCAACCAAATATTCAGTAATAAGCTCCTAATCATATATAGACTGTTTTCAGCAGTGAATACATTACACCTGTCTTAGCCGCCATACACTGGCTCCCAGTATGTTTTAGGGTTGCTTTTAAGGTTATAAAGTTGACTTTTAAGGTTCTTCACTGCCTCTCACTTTCTCATGTATCTGACCTTTCAGCACCATAGCAAACAGATCCTCAGGCAGACAGTTTTTCTTGCTCCAGAGTCACGGCTTTAGACCAGAGGTGGCAGAACATTTGCAGTCAAAGCCCCCAAACTGTGGAAGGAGCTGCCGGAGGAAATCAGCTCAGCAGAGTCAGTGACCTCTTTTAAATCTCTTCTTAAAACACCTCTAGTGTCCCTGCTGATTTTATTTCATTCTTGAGTTTGAACTTTATTGGTTGATGGAATTCTGCCCTATAATCATATGACATCTTATAGTTGTATTGTTGTAATGTTTTTATTTTATGTTGTCGTACATGATTTGACATTTTTATCTGCTGTTTCAGTGAAGCACTTAATAACTTCACTGGAAAAGCTATATACATATAAAGATTCATTTTATCTTTTTTAATCTACGGTAGCCTCCTCTTTGCTTTTATGCACACTTTGCTGCTCTTATATTATTTCACTTCAATTTCTCCTTCAATTTCTAAATGAGTGAAGTGGCTCACTAATGGTACTGTGCTAAACTGTAAAACGTTTTATGTGCATTAGCATTATTGTCATTGATCTGTCTGTATGATTACATCCAAATGATACAACTGATTCTAAATCAGTTTAAGCTGACTGTCACATCTGAAATGAGTTTCACGGCACCAGTTAATGCCCTCGAGTTTCAGTGATCAGAAACAATGAAGATAATAGCAATGATGGAACAACAGAGGTGCCATACATTGAATAAATGGATACCAGATTTATACTGTATGTTCTACAACAAGCTGATATTCATACCAAATTTTCATATCCTGAGTTCTTACATTTGTCAAGAAGCCCAAATGAGGACTCAAGTGGACACTCAAGTTATGTTAAAATTGTGAACTGGAGTGGCTCAGTATCATAAGCAATACATCCGTCATTTATGTATAATATCATTGGACTGTTGTAGTTTGTACAAGTTAAAACAGTAGCACTTTCATCATTCTCTCTCTTCTCTGCTACACTCTATGCTGTCTGGTGTCAACCTGTCTCTGTTTCCTACATCCAAGAGCACCTCACAAGGACAGATAGCCAAACTTTGCCATGAAATCTTGTCAAATGCACAGACAAAAATTTCTGCCATTTTGTCTCTCATTCCTTAGTCTAATTTCAGCAGACATCCATGTATGAATCATGCTGCTTAATTGCTTTTGTTTAGCACCAAATTGGTATAATAGAAGCCATCCTGCAATCCATCCATTATGTATTCATCAGCTGTCTGCTGCAGCCTATTTCAGCTGTCTTCAGGCAAATTCATATACAAATTCAATTTTTTTTTTTTTGTCAAATACACAATTATATCGAGCATTTCATTACATGTCATTCTATATATGCCTTTCCTTTGTGATAAAGAAATAATACAGATAAAAAAATAATACATATAAAATGAAGTAAAACAAAGTATTAAAACACAACAAAATAAAGTAGGTAGAATATCTGCAAAAATAAAAAGACCATTGAAATAAACTGACTGTTGCAATAAGTGATAATGAGCCAAACAGGTATAGTAAATATTCAGAATAGAGAATAGATGTGACTATATCCATATTCATTAAAGTGGAAGTTTATATGCTTGCAACATTCAGCAGAGATGTACAAAAGGTCAGTCTGGGGTAGTTATTGATTAATTGTGTATTGAGACAAAGTCCAGGCTCAAGCTGTGCCCTAAAGGCAGGGACAGTAACAGACAGTGAGATTCATTAATTTAAGTATTGTTGCCTATTGTTGTTGCTCAACATAAATAAGTTCTATAGCACTGGTAAAGGAGCAAACGATTGTGATCTGAACTGCTGGTTACAGGTCAGTCTCAGTGAGTCTAGAATGACTCCAAACTAGTAGTAGCATGTTGCTCTGATCATGTCCTGTTTTTCTTTAGAGCATCAAAAGATTTTAAGGTTTTAAAATAAGAGACAGAGTTAAATGTAGCTCAAGTCGAAGCAGTTTGCCAACTCTGGATGTGACATCATCAGTTCAGTTGTCGTCACTATCTCACTGCTACACCTCCATATTACAGTTGTTGACTAATTTTAATTTCTTATTTTCAACTTTGTTATTCTCATTTCATATTGCAGCAGTGTCATTGCCATTTTCCTTTGGGGATCTGTAAAGCATTATCGTTAACTTCCACAGATGCCTAGGCCTCCATCTCCCTGCGGCCACATCCAGAGGCGTTACCAGCCTGGGTCTCCAGCATTTCCTGGGTCTCTTTTGGGACTTTCACCCAGTTGGACTTGCCTGAAACATTCTCCCAGAGAGGCATCCAGGAGGTGTCCTAACCAGGAGCACCAACCATTTCAACTGATTCCACTCAATGGGAAGGAGGTGTAGATCTGATGGATGGATCAGATGGATGGATGATAGATCAGATGGATAGACTGATCTGACAGATGAATGGATGGATGGATCCATCCATCCATTATATAAATCTGCTTCTTTCTAGCCAAGTTGACAAGGGTATGGTGGAGACTATCCCAGCGTTCTTCAGATGAAAGGTAGGATTCTTACATTCTGTCTGGACAGATTTTAGCTACATGATTAAACAAAAGCTTCTAAAATGAAAAAAAAAGACAGATGGAAATTATCCATCTTTAACTGACCCAGTAAACTGCAAACGTTTTTCAGGCCATGTAATGAAGGCTTTAAAGCTCATACCTCTGAAGTTAAAAGTCAGCAAAAGGAAGAAATCAAAGAGACTAATATAGGACTCATGTGACAGAAACCGAGGATAATCTCCAACACATGAAAGCCCTTAAACTAGAAACGGGAACATAAAATGTGACAACGGTTGTACTTGTGGGTCAGAAAAAGGGGTGATGAAAACAGAGTGGGCGTCGCTACTGTCTCCAGGGGTAAAAGAAAACCTCTGAGCTGGAACTGAAGCGGTGCTCATCTATCCTTGGATTGTGTGGAGCGGCCAGATGGCAGAAAAGTCGACCGATAAAGTCAAACATGTTTATGGAGGGTGCGAATGTGTGGACGGAGGCTGGTGTTGAGATGACAGCACCCTGCTGGCAGATCACAAATGTCACACTGCTCAGGATGAACTCCACTCAGGCTGCTTTGTTTTACTCTGAACTTCTGTCATGTTTCAGCGCTGCATTTTATTTAGAGACGTTTCTCCAACCGTCATTACTTGAGTGGGAAAAATCAAAAGAAAATGTTGTACCATGTTTCATAACGGCAACATCTTTTCTTTGGAATGCAAAATTAAAAACATGACTGCTGCTAAATGACACATCTGTCTTAACGTGCAGGCTATAATTAACCTAAATTTGAATGCTAATTTAAATATTTTCAAGAATCTGTGAACAAGCTGGCATTGGCTTTCACAGTCAGTTTCAGTATGTTTTTTTTTTTTTTTTTTTTTTTTTTTTTTTACATACAGCAACCGTGACTGATTCTAACACAAAAATCTCACTTAAACCAGCCTCTGAGGAGGCTGCACCGCTTCTTGTTTTGTTAGATATGATTTCCAGATCAGCTCACATAATTACTAACTAAAAGCATCGGAAAATTTCCCCGCAGCTCAGAGTTAATCTCTCAGATTTTCAGAGAATTTAGAAACTGAAGTGCTTATTTCAGCTATACAAGAGCACAACAATCACACACATAATAGTCTTTTCCCACATATTCATCTGAGTAAGTTGCATGTTAATGCTGGTGCAAATGATACTAAAACACTCAGTGAGCTTCTCTGAATCATCCTGGATAAATGGACAGGCTTGAGTGCCGCCTGGTGTCATTCCTTTGTATTACAACACAGTGTGCAAGACAAGATAGATGAGACTGGAAACAGTGAAACCAGAGGGGTAGAACCTTTAAGAGAGGACTGGGAGAGGCAGCAGGAGATGAACAGCTGGATAAAACTGTTAATGAGACATTAGTGTTGTAGAACTGAGCGAGCACCTGAGTGGTAAAAGTAAGAGAGGAGGGGATACAACAGGGGATAGAAGATGCAGTAGAGTAAATTAGGGCATGAAAGAAGATGAAGTGGAAAGGAAAAAGGTTGAGGGAGGATTGAGGTAGAGGATCATAGCATGTAATTAGGGGAACCACTATGCAATTGTTCACATAGAGGTGAACAATCACCCCTGAAAATTCTACTAATCCTTAAAACTATATTTCTATTTATGCATTCATATTTTATACATCGTCTCTCAGTTATAACTATAATTATGCAGTGGGTTTTTTTTAAAGTGACACAGTGCACAGCTGTGCACAGTTTTAACAACCACAATGAGTTCAGTTCTTCCATACGTGTTGGATAGAATGTGATAGCGAGAAGAACTGTGACAATGATGATTGAAACCTGGATGCGTCTGTTTGGTAAATTATTACCTGCTATTATGTAAAATTATGGATTTAACAGTTACTCAGTGTCTATACATGTTTTTCTGTATATACACTTCATATGTGTAGATGTGAAAAGAATAGTCAAATGAAAGAAATGTGAAGAAATACTTCCCTCTATATTAGAGAACAGATTTTATTTTTAAAAAATGCACTGGGATCTCTGGAATATTACAACATATTAATTCTGTAAAAATGTCAGAAAACACAGAAAATCATAATATGGTCATTATAGGTTGGATGAAGTGAAGCCCACTCATGCAAGAGGGCCATCTTAGGTATCCATAGGGTTCTTTCTCAACATCACACAATCCTAATGTACTTTTTTAAAATTGTTCCAGTTAGGGTGGTTTTTGAGGTGGTTTTTGCATCTGGTCAGGATGCCTCCTGAACGCCTCGCACAGGAGGTGCTTGGGACATGTCCTACTAACACATTGGAGAGATTCTGTCTCTCTGCTGGCTTGGGAATGCTTTGGTGTCCTCATGGAGCTGGAGGAGGAGGCTGTGGAGAGGGAGGTCTGGGCCTCTCTGCTTAAGCTACTGCCCTCACCACTTGAATCCCAATAAGTGGAAGTTAAAGGGTGGATGGATGTATGTACAAAGTATCATCAGCAATGATGAACAGAGATAAGTTAAGCAGATATTTTGTTACATGCAACTGGAAAGTTGCAAAGTTGAAGGTCACATGTTGGGCTAACCCAAACATCAAATGTTATTTGAAAGCTTTGGTTGAGGATTACAGCAAAAAAAAAAAAAAAGATGCAAATGCAAAAAATGCAAAAGATATTTTCCCTCAATCATTTCAATCCCTTCTTACTGTGTTTTATTCCACTATAATTATCTTCACTGTCATAAGTGTCCTATTCTGCTTTGCCCTTCTGTATCTAAAGCATCTGTCTCAGTCCCTTACTCCCTTCGCCCTCCCTCCCTCCCTTTCACCTCTCCCTCCTGTTACATCAAACACATGCATGCAGAGCTTCCTTATGCCACTGATATGCACATTTGTGAACAGCCACTCGACTCCCAGTCCTTGAGTGCACACATGCCCCCGCATCTTAAAAAACAAGGAGGAATAAAAGCAGACGCTGGTTCAACCTCCCACAGACAAGCTCACAGAATAAAAGCAAAGATGCAATTAAAGGCTATTATTTCAAAGCTCTCTGCTTGTGAATATGGTGAATATGATCATGAAAAAAACAAAACATGTTTTCATTTCTGAAACAAACCTTTGTTTGATACAAAAATCCCCTTTTCTATATGACTGCAGCTTTTTATGTAGAATACTTCAGTTGTAGAGCCATAACCTTTAGGCATTTAGCTGAACTGATGACTGCAATGTGCACCGTGGCCGGCACAATTCTCAAGCCTATAATTGCATCCAGCTCAGAGAGGAGCAACAGGAGATTATATCTGATACATGCAATTTCATTTTAGAAACTTAATCCAGGAAGGATGATCATGAGATCATTTGGCCTTGACACTGTTGCTCAGATATAGACTTGCACTCCATTCAACACTTGCAGATGACGTGGATCTGTAATATATTGAGATATTTCAGGGTGCACATCCCTGAGGAGGAACCGATAAGCGTTTCACGCATCCATCCAGAATGCTGAGAAGTCCCAGTGAATAGTGATAATGAGCGGGAAACTGAAGAGAGTAACGTCTGAAGGAATTTATGCAGCTTCGTGGAAGTATGTGCATTTAAGGAGAGGGAGGTGCATGAAAAAGGAGAGAGCAAAAAAGATGAATTAGTGTTGTATTCTTGTATATGATAATCAGACATGTGTAAACACCGTTTTTTTTCTATTACATATTTGATGTAACTGTTGATGTTTGAAAAATTTATCAGTATAGGGCCGAGAAAAAAAGCTTAAGATACACTTTAGAAAATGCCTTACAAGGATGAAGGAGAAGTGGATCCAGAGAAATTTACCTTAGAAGACTAAAATCTTTAAACAACACAAAATAACTGATGCTTCAAGCACAGTTTGGATAGTACAGCCTGGTTTTAGCACCAGTTAAACTGTCTGGAGCTACAAAATATTTCTAAAAAGGAAAAAAAACAAAAACAACGTACAACAAGCAGATTGCCTGAAGGTGAAAGATGTTCTGGGGTGATTTAAAACCTCTGTGGGGAATATGGATCAGGTAAGCTCATGCAGCAGGGAAGAGACGTGGTTGTAGTCAACTGTGGGGCAATAAAAGCAGCTGTACTTCCAAGAAATCATGTTTATATTTGTGTTTATGTAAACTGCCAATGCAAAATGGAAAATCCATTAGTATATAATTCGATTGCCATTATTTGGCCTAATGAGTGACAAGTGGGGTTGATGGATACTTGGATAGATGCATAGATGGACTGATGGATGGATGACTTTCATTTCCACCCTCTTTTAGCTCTACTGCAGAGACACCAAGATGTCCCCAAGCCAACCAAGAGAAAGAATCTCTCCAGCGAGTCTTGGGACTACCCTGAGGCCTTTGCTGCTCTTCTGGCCTACTTTTGATGAGACATGTCTGCAACTCTTACTGGAAAGCATCTGGCAGGCTTCCTAACCAGAAGCCTTGCTAACCAGATGTCCAAACCATCTCACCTGGTTCCTTTTGTTGTTGATGAGTAGACACTCCAGGGGCTCCTCACCCAATCACTAAGGGATATCCCACCCTTCCTGCCATGGATGATGACATGGATGAGAGTGGAACAAAGATCAGCTCGTAAATGAAGAGCTTTGCTTCATGGCTCAGATGTCTCTTCACCGTAGCAGACTGGTACAGTATCTGCATCCCTACAAATACTGCCCTAGTCTGGCCATCAATCTCTTGCAATATTTTTTACCTTCACTCATGAGCAAGACTTCAAGATACTTGAAACTTCTTAGGTTGAAGCAGATTAGATAAGACCTATTCCTAATCTGAAGTGGGCGATGATGACAATGGTTTCTTTGAGGAGGTAAATTTTTATCCCACCTGTTGCACAGCCCTGTGACTGTTGAAGGTCCCTTCTTGACCAAAGCTAATAGGATGATATCATCTGCATAAAACCAAAACGCAATCCTAAACTGATCAAACTGAAAACTCTCAACTCCTTTGCCTTGAAATTCTGTACATCAAACTGAAAAACCATCACAATATTAAAAATGACTTACTGAAGTAGTCAAACCTTTTCCTTTGAGCTCTGCAGCTAATGTCTGATCCATCCTTTCTTTATTAGTGACTCTTGAGTTGTTTCGACAACCTGACTTGGGTTTAACACTTTCATTGAGCCTAATTATGATATACTGCTTTACATCTGATGGCCTCTGTTGGTAAAACCAAGCCACAGAGCTGAGAGCCCTGTCAGAGATTTAGCTTTTATTGTAGAATGGTAGAATAGCCAGACACATTATTTTTTTCCTTTATGAAATACCATCTATTTGCTAAAAGTCATGAGAAGCTACAAATACAAATTACTCCAAATCTATGGGAAAAAACTGACTTGGCATTACTTCATCAGCAACCTCTCAAACACGGTGATGGCAGCATCATGTTGTGGGGATTTGTTTTTACATCTTTCAGTTAAAAGGTTTAATCAAGACGCAATTAAAAAAAAAAATCACTACCAGGTAATAATATTGATAATTTGGGGTAAATACAGTCAAACAACACAGATCATATTGCATCATTTAGTTAGTAGAATCTACTCCAGGTGCCAATAATTACACAATAAAAGTTCAAACAGGTTATCACTAATTTAGACTGAGATTTAGTTTTCATATTAATAACTTAAAGGGTGGACAAAATATCTAAATTGTTAAGATGGAATCAGCTATTTTCATTCTATACAACCAGCCAGTGCTTTTTCTGTGAAATCCTTAAAACTATTTATCAAAGTTTGTGTGGCTGAGACAAAATGCTTCAAGTTATGGCTGGGTTTGCAGGAGTGGAGGAGTATGTGCACCATCACGGATGGTGAGGCAGGCAGGTAAAAAACAAAACAAAAAAAACCCCAAAACGTATTAAATAAAACCAAGAGTCGCTGTAGCAGGGTACATAAATCAATAGCAAACACTGACAGAGCTGAAGAAAAACAAAACCAAACAGGAGAGTGGCAACTTGGAGAGTAAAGAGACTGAACAAAAAACTGGTTCTAAATCAGGAAGTAAAGCCATGAGGCAGATATTCATCAGGCGCATTAACAATGTGTTCCTGGAATGACGTCACAGCCAAGCTGAGACTAGACAAATCGTTCCGTTGCATCATAACAATGCTGTACATGGTATTTAGCATATACAAACAACGTAGCAACACATTCACTGAAAAACGGCGAATGCTACTATCTATGTTTGTTTGTTTGTTTTTTATTTTATGTTTTTTTAAAGATTTTGTTACTCTCGTGGCCTTTATCTTTGCAAATCAAAGACACAAAGAAGAGGAAGACATGCCGCTCAACCCACTGAGCTATCTACCAGGCCACTAATGTGTACTTCTGACTTAATGTGAATATAATAGAACAGTTGTAAAACCATTTTTCATATGCACAGCAACCATGCTGGATTCTGAATTCAAGGTAGCTGATGTCTGGGTGACTTTCTAATTTGGAATTCCAACTTCAGTGGCGTTTCAATTGAAACCGCCAACTTCAAACTCAGAAATTCCAGCTGACATGTGTAAATGGAAAACATAATTATGCATAGAACATAGATTTTTTAAAAAGAGAGAGGGAAAAAGACACTAAAGAAAATTGAAAAACATAGATATATAACATAAGCGAAACCTACTAATCTCCGAATTCATGTCTAACATCTTAAACTAACCATAAAAGCTTTATAGCCTTGTAAATCTGGTTCTGCATACGCCTGACTGTGATACAGTTTTTCTTTCACAAACTAATATGCAAATACATTTTAAAAAAAGAAAAACAAAAAAAAACAAAACAAAACAAGGGAGCAGAAATCTAAGGTAAGGTTCAAATTGTTCAACTGTAATATGATGAGTTTAAAATGACTGACTATCTACAAGCGAACTGGCAAATGACTGATGTAATCTTGCATGAGCTACCACTGCTGAGTATTTTTCAAAGACAGCAGAAGCTGCAGGTCTGAAATATTTAGTCTGGTGCTCAGCAGTTTGTTTACTTTACAGAACTCGCTAAACCACAGGAAGAGGCAGCCAAACGAGGTGTGAGAAAGTGGCGGAGAGGAAGAAACTCAGCTTTTTTGAGCAGACGGTTCAGATGAGCAGCAAAGCTGGAAACCATGCAAACACCCTGCAGAGGCTGTGCATGTGGAGGTTATAAAGCACTACTAAAGCCACTCTATGTAATATTACTTCTGACCACATGGGGGTATAAAGCTCGTCCATATTTTTGAAAGTGCCACTGATATTACTATGCTAATGAGTAGGGATGATCCGGCATATCTTGGCCATTTCTCAGTAACAAGTACACAAAGTCTGGACTTGCGTACTTCAAAATATGTTCTCTTGAGTCGTGCGTACCATCTTCTGAGGATGGGAGGACTTTGTAAATTTGGAAAAGCTGTGTATTTGATAGCATCACAGCTCAACTAGCGGTCTCACATGTACTCGTAAACATCTGGAATTTAATTGAGCATAAAATAAATGCTCTGAAGTTTAATGTGACTCAGAGCAGACCATGGACTCTTCTGGCACAAGTGCCTTTCACTATTATTTGATATGATTGTTTTTAATGGGTTTTATGGCTTTGTATTTCACTATAAATAAAGTTTGAAGGTGAAAAGAAAAAAGGTCAGACAGCGTCAGATGAATTTTTGAAACGGGCTCTATTGTGATCAATTAACCAGTAATTTGAAGTTAGAAGAGTTATATTTTCTCACATCTTAACACTACATTACATTTTGAAACAACAAAGTTATTACGCCTTTTTACTCCTCCACCATTACTGCTGCTGCTTGATGCGAAATGCATTCTGGGATACTCTCTGGGGTTTTACTTCTGGCTCAAGACTGCACAAGTGTACACGTGATGTATCCTCGATGAAATAGGCTGAATGAGAACACATCCGGGTATTTCTACTGTACTTGTCCAGATATGGACACTAAACAGCCCCAGTAATACCACTTTGTCTCACTAGAGGTGCTCCTTATTGGGCCTCATACCAGGAGCTGACAGATGAACTTTCTTGTGATCTTGCTGATCCCATGTAGTCAGTAGTGATATTGCTACATCGAGTGGCTTTAAGAAATAACATCTATGACTATTATAGTGTTAACTCAGTGGGATCCATCCAAAGAGTCCAATTGTGGCCATTTCTGTTTGAATTTTGTAAGTCAGTGTCATCAAAGAGTTTAACAGAAGGTCTACCCCCAAAGTCAGAGCAGCCTTTGATCAAACACCCTCCCACTCACTGCTGTTTGAAGCAATTCAGCAACCTGTTACATCAAAATGACTTCATAAAGGGTTTCTTTTAAAAAGGCGCTTTAGCCCTAAACGCTACACTTTTCAGAGGTGACAGCAGCAACATGGAGACAAACAGGTCAAGGAGGAAAAGTAGGATGACCTAAAATGTTGGAAAGTGTGCAATTCCAAAGTTGTACAAATCACATTCTCATCTAGCTGAGGAATTAAAAGGAAAAGAAAAATACTGAGAAATTGATGTTTGAAGCAGGAAACATAGGATGTGTGAAAAGAGGGAATAAAAAATGATCACAATCAGTCACCGCAGACAAGCCTTTACATAACTGCAGGGACGAACTGACAGAGAGGAAAAAAAGGCCATCACCAAGCAGACAAAGTGATAAAAGAGAGAGAAAGCAGCAGACAGCAGCAGAGAGCTGCAGCTTGAAGAAAAAGAAGGAAAGAGAAAGTGAATCAGCAACAGTATCACAGGAGAGGAAGAGGAAATAGACGGGCTTCTGAATAAAAAAAAAGGATAATGAGATGCTAATGTAGCAACAAAGGAAAGTGTGCCCTCTGGGGGGAGCTACAATACAGCAAGCTGTTTAAATATGAACACAATTGAGGGGGAAATTTAATTTTTAAATGCCCTTTATTGAAACTACGCTAGTGCATCCAGATTCATTCATGTGCTCATGAGGTAATTAAAGCCAAAGCACATCCACATCATCCCTTTGCTGGCCACGTTGGAGCTAATGCAAACAGAAAAAGCCATGGAGATACAGGAAGAAATTCCCATCCCAGCTTCATGTCATCACTCCAGTCTATGATATGGGGGTGAAAGTGAGGACAAGGTCTGTTGAGGACAAACTCTATCCTGACAACGTACAAGACAGAGGAGAAGATGAGCATAAACAAGTGCAGAAGATATGGAAAAAATGAAGGGAGACCCCTTGGGAAATATATGCTGGAGAGTAATGCAAGGAGAAAGGAGAGTGTGTGTGTGTGTGTGTACGTGTGTGTGTGCGTGTGTGTGTGTGTGTGGGGGGGGCGGTTAAACTTCACATGAGCAAGAATAATGGTGCAAATGATATAATTACTCAAGTGAATGAGTGGTGAAGAAAAGCAATGCTGATGACTTGTGAGAAAAGATTACCTGGGCAGTACTCAAGAGACCATCAAAGAGAATACTATAGAAGGGGAGGAGCAGCTGTGACAGATATAAGCCTTAAGATATGATATAGACACACTATGAAAAATTAGAAAGTTGGAAAATCATTAGAACAGGTCCCACAGGAGGATGCTGAGAAGTACAATGAAAGGAATGAAAAGTAAGCACACGGCCATGTGTAAACCTGCAGGGGATTGTGGGTTATTGGTGCTATAAAGAGACAGAGAGGTAGCGCAGAGGTGGTGAGTAATTTCTTTTGGATTGAATGCAGGATGAAGCACAAAAAAGCTATAGCGCCATCTCAAGAGGATGCATAAAGAAGAAGAAGAATGAGGCTGAAAGAGGCCTTTGTAAAGATTTCTGCAGCTGCAGTGAAGAAAGATGCAGCTTGAGCTATAAAACCAATAAAAGAACACAAACCCTGAACGAGACCAGATTTTTTTCTTTTACAAGATCAGTGTTTACCAGAGTTTTTCTCATTATCAGAAAAATTTCCATATCTATCCACAGCTCTCTTGTTTGCCTCCAGGCTTTATGTTCTGCTGCAAAATCTACATTTCAGATGTTTCACAACTCAATGGTACTATTTTCAACAACTCCAAACTTTAATATTTCAACTCCTTTAAGAATACTACGTCATATTTTTATGCAGAGATCAAACACAAAGACTTTTTTTTTTCTTTTTTAATAGCGTCAAATAAAAAAGAAGCGCTAAATCAGCTCATTCTGATACCGCTGCTGTAGCTCAGAGGACTAGCAGGCTTGGAGCATGTTAGCAGTGGCATGGGTTAATTGGACTTCCACTCTTAATTAGGCCAATTAATTTGGAAATGCGGCTGAGGCCACGAGCGCTACATCAGGCCATTTAGGGATTACACAGAGAGCAGAGGCGTCGTGAGAAGGGAGAAGAGCAGAGGCTTATGAGCAAAAAAGGTCACTCCAGAGGGTTTTGGTGATGAAGCTCAACCTCTGACTAATGTTATCACTAAGTAATTTATGGACTGAGGGTAATTACCTATTTGTGGCAGTTCATCCAAACCAATCCCTCCTTTTGGGAGTCAGTGAACTAAAAACAGTGCCAACTTATTCATGTAGTTTTGCTTGTTGTTAAACACATGAAAGGCTAAGAGTATGAAAGGACAGAGGAAATAAATAAGGGAAAAATGTGAACAAACGTGCTGCACACGCTGAATATGACATAATTGCATCTAATTTTCTTTGTGTGACTCAAATTTCTCAGAGGCTTTCAAAGTACATCAAATTTTGCTCCAAAGTTAGGAACACCAAGATAAAATCTGAACATTTTTATGATGAGTTGTAGCCTGATAGATCAGACCCACATCTAGACAGATGTAGGGTCTAAAAATGAGTGACAGGTCCTCCTTATTCAGGAGGCGGGACCAACTGCTTCTTCTCAAACTGCTTCTGCATCCAACCAATCAGAGCAACGAATAACATGATTTATTCAGAGCAATGCAAAACAGTCAACGGGAGAGTGTTGTGGAGAAGAGTTTGGTGGAGAGAGACGCCAATGTAATGGAAATCCAATCCAACTATTGAATGTGAGAATAACTGATGTGCATTCAAACACTCAACCAGCTGTAGCTGTAGTTTACCAAATGTTCTTACCATTTGTAAATGAGATGGGCCTCATCCACCGCAGTCCCTAAGAGATCGCCACCGAAGTCCAAGTCCCTAATTAACTGTCGATGCCAAAGTCGGTTCAAACTACTGCTGCTTAGCATCCAGAATACAGACAACATCACAGCTCTGTTGCCATCACATTGAGCCTTCTCAAAGACGCCTTATAAGCATAGACTGATCTCACCGACCCAAAAGCACCAAGAGCAAAAAAAGCCGCCCACATACATTTGCGCTATCCACTCATGAATGCATAAGTGCAATCAAAATTTGTGCTTCTGAATCTTTTGGATCTACCTATTGGATCTATCTAATCTATTGGAGTGCTCCCTTTTTGAGTAATATGTTCTTCCACAGAATCCCCGTTCGAGCTCCAGCAAGAGAGAGAGAGCAAGTTGCTGTTTCCACTGTGAAGGCAGGAAGCAAAAGTCTTACAAAAGTCTAAGCAGCCACTGTATCTACTTTTTCTACATTCTTTTGCATTTTTTTTTTTAACAAATAAAGAAATAAAGCATGATGCAAAACTCATCTAGATTGGTAAATGGCTAAACCATGGCACCTGTACTGTATTTCTGCATTCACAGTTGTGAATATGAAAAGTGGAGTGGCCACTGTTATAGAGCAGCGGTGCCCAACTCCCTGCGTTGAATCAGGTGTATTGTGGCAGGTAAAACATGCAAGACATGCAGGACCGCGGCCCTCAAGGCCTAGAGTTGGGCACCCCTGTTATAGAGGGTCCTTTTTAATGGTTCTGATATGAGTCAAGTCTGACAAGTTCAACTGGAGACGACAGTCTTGAATATTTTCAGTGTTTTTTATTGGAAGGGTTATGTCTAAAGAGGACACTCACCTCCACAAAGAGGAAGCAGGGCACGATATAGGTGCTGGTTTTCTGCAGGCCCCTGTCTGTAGGAAGGTTCCTCACCGGCCTCCTCGGGGCCGACAGCCGACTGTCAATCATCTGCAGGGTTCAAAGTTCAACATTAAGCCTCTGTTTACAAGACGTTTGTGTTGTAGTTATGTATAATTGGTGTTGATAATTTTAATTCCTAATCACAGAAGAGGGCTGCAGACGCTATGGAGCTCACCTTGCCTTGATACTATATTAACTAACTACCTGAGAGTAGAGGTCGCTTGCTTCCTGTTGAGCTTAGAGCTCCATTTTCTCTACAGTCTGCAGACGGAGAAATGAGACAAATGAAGGTTCCTCAGTGACGTTCAACCTCAATAAAATCTGGTTGATTTATCTAAAATGCTAAGGAACTGAGCTTCATTGCATCCTTTGCTGTCTTCCATAGCACTGAAACACTGGAAGCCTTTTTATTAAAGGAAAGAAGACGATTCCATCCCACAATTCCTTGAGGGCACATCATTCAAAGCAACTTGCTAAATAACTGTGATTCATGTAAATAAATATGAGGAGATGATGATGAGTGGGAGCAGCCTGTGACAGGAAGCGTTTTTTTTTTTAAATTTTCATGCTATTCTCTTTCCTTTTTCTTTTGAATTACAAACCTAAATAGTGAAATAGCATTTTTATTTTATATGTCAATACATATTCAAATATATACCATGATATATAGCTTCTATGACACCAACAAAACATGTTATTCACTTTTAGCAGACTTTTTCTTTCAAAGTTGCAGTTTGACTACTGTAAACCCAGTGGATTCTCATTACAATGTGGTTTATCCTACCACTTCTCAAATTCATGACATTTTTAAAGAGGTTCAAGGAAAAGTGTTTTGGAAAGAAAAAAATTTATTAAGCTAAAGCAGAATAGTGGTGCATTTTACCAGGATTCACTTTAAATTGCATTTGAGCTTCAAGCTGATGGTGATCCATTTATTTGAATCAGGTGTGTTGTGACAGGGAAACATCTAAGACATGCAGGACAGCGGTCCTTGAGGACTGAAGTTGGACGCTCCTGGTTTAGACGGAAAGACCTTGCCAGGCACCAACAAACACTTAGAGGTGAAATAAAAAGACTGTTTGTTTGTTTTTTCTTCTACTTTTTTTTAGTCTTAATCAATTGTCTTTGATGTGCTTTAGACATTAATGCCACAAGAATAAAGTATAAATGCAGCCTTTCCTCTTTACACCTGTTTATGGAATCCAGTTTTCATTCCTCGCTCACCTTTGTGAGGCACAGGTGCAGTATTTAGCACTGTCACCTCACAAGAAGGAGGTCCTGGATTCAAACCCAGAACCTTAAGATAGATAAGAAGATTAAAATGGTCAAGCTGGATTTTTCTACTCTGATCTGCTTCTGTGATTTCACAGTGCCCTGCAGGTTTGAACAACTGATTGAACAACATACTTTCAGATGACAAAAAATATCATATTTAAAATGACGATCCACTGAGCTGTGAAGCATGTTGCAACTGTGCACTTTAAAAAAACAATTACATTTCCATGGTCAACTTAAATAGCAGATTAAGCCTGAATAAAGATTATTCAGGCCTCACAACAAATGCTGGTATAGCTGCTCACATAACTCATAACTATTTATTGGCCATAAACACCAGAGGAAGAAATCACTGAAAAAAGAAAAATGACGACTACACCTGAGATACATGAGTCATTCAGAATACAAGGATTGTTTGCTTTTGTGATTTCTGAAAGTCAAAATTTAAATCACTACAGTCCCAACATTCCTAATTTTTATCCCCATCATGTTTCCCCTTTACCGTTGATGCTGTCCTGATCAGTAAGGATGCAGCTCAGTTTACTATACTGTACTGTGGACTGCGTGAACCTTCGTCTAGTGCAAACATTTAAAGGAGGCAGCACATTTCAGTTGGCTGTTAAAACTGGATTTTCAATCCCTTCTTCAACTGAAGTATGAGCAGGAGAGGATCATTGTGAATAAATATATTTCACATACACATTTGACTTGCAGTTCCTCCCTGTGGTATATAAACATATATTCTATGGAAGGAGTACCCCACCTCTGAGGTGGTTACAGGTTACCTCCTGTAACCCCAATGTAGAGATTTTTAGATAACAGCTCAAATATTTTCATGTTGTGCTTAGGATATTCCTTCCTAATTACCTCAATTCCAGTTGCGACATTGTGAAATAGTGAGAAAAAAAAAAACAACAACTCTGAATGCTTTGAAGAATAATTTGCTAATCAAATACTGCCATATTGTATTCACAACAGAAAACACATCAGTGGTTGAAGGCGAGACATTTTACCATTTCATGGTTTTCATTTTCATTTTCAATTTGAACTTAGGCAGCAACACATCTCATGAATGTTGGGATGTGGGCAGCAAAAGGCTGAAAAAGTAAGAGGTACTAAAAAGAGACACCTGGCGTAATGTCTTGAGACTAATGAGGTTATGAGGAAACAGGTCAGTGTCATGATGGTCTGCAAAATCAATACACCCAGAAATTGAAGT
>JBAMYA010079784.1:0-23536 GCA_037176975.1 Arrhamphus sclerolepis | reverse complement strand
GCAGCTGCTTTAAGGTGGAATAACTGAGGTGGAGAGCAGCTGCTTTAAGGTGGAATAACTGAGGTGGAGAGCTGCTGGCTGATGTCAGAAAGTCAGGATTTAGGAAATGATTTGAAAAAGATTTTACAACTAAAAGATTATCATTTTTGTAGAAACTCGTGATTTTTGTAAAAAAAAAAAAGAAAAAAAAGAAAAAAAGAAAGAAAAATAAATTTTGTATAATAAATTTACAACAAAATTTGCTTCTTTTTTATGAAAAAAAAGTAAACTTTAAGTTTAAGTTAAGATACAGGTCGCAATTTTTATGAAATTTGAGATTTTATGACAAATCAATAAATAAATGTTTTCACATTCAAATTCACAATTTAAAACAAAAATTGTTTCTTGTTTTATGAATGAAAAAGGCTTTTTAAAAAAAAAGAAAAAAATATGTGATTTTAGTACCAAAACAACAATTTGATGATAAAAGTGAATTTTGAGAAATTTGAGCTTTTAAAGACAAAAATCATTCAAACTTGGGAAATCTGACAGCTGCTTGAGGAGATAAAAAAAAGGTCCTTTAACGGTAACCATGGTGACAACGACCCCCGCACTACGAGTGAAAGTTTGATGCCTCTGATGTAAACATCTCAGGTTCAAACTGAAGCATCCTTTTATTGAATAAATCAGAGTAGTGTCAGAGCTTGAATCTGGTTTTCAGGGTTCAGGGTTCCAGGTTTTGGTTTCCTACCATGGTCAGCAGCAGAGGAAGGATGACTGCAGGAATGAAGCCTTCAAAGCGAATCCCCAGGAGAGCCAACAACGACGAGCTGGTCTGACACAGACACACAGAAATCATCATGAAATAATTAAATTAAATAAAAAATAATTAAAGTAACCATGTTTAAACTCAGGATAGACCCAGACCAGGTCTACAGACGTTTATCCTGAGGATAAACCCAGACCAGGTCTACAGACGTTTATCCTGAGGATAGACCCAGACCAGGTCTACAGACGTTTATCCTGAGGATAGACCCAGACCAGGTCTACAGACGTTTATCCTGAGGTTAGACCCAGACCAGGTCTACAGACGTTTATCGTGAGGATAGTCCCAGACCAGTTCCTGATGGAGACGTCCACCTTCCCATTTCTACGTGGTCTGAACTGTCCGCAAGTACGAACAAAATCCAAAATCTGCCTCCGACCAACGAATGAGGAGAGACATAAATACTGAACATTCTCAGACACCTCATCTGGAATATTATTTTCACAAATATATCAGATTTTATATTTTTTCATATTTACAAAGTTTAATCATAGAAATCATTAGAATAAATTAGAAATATAACATTTATCATATTCAGTGACTGATTCAATGATCAACCTGCTGACAGACGTCCACAGCGACTCCAAATAGAGACTTGTCACAGAGACTTGTCATAGTCTCGTCACAGAGACTAAATAAAGAGACCTGTCACAGAGACCCATCAGAGAGACCTGACAGTCTCACCACGGAGACCCATCATAGCGACTCGTTGCAGAGACTCATGGAGCGCACCAATACGTGGTGAAGCTGAGGTGGTCATACTTGGACGCCTTCAGCAGCATCCTGCTCTATAAACCCTTGAAGGTGCAATAATATCGACTTGCTGTGTTCTGAACAACGAGACCTTCCAGTGCCAGAGGTGCATGACGTCACCTCATTCCAAGTCCACAGAGACGGACACAATGCACCATAAAGCACCTGCAGAACCAGTTCACCACGCCTAGTGGACATGCCAGCAACATGTAGAATGTCTATGTTAGCTGCTTGGACACAGGAAGTACTTTCTATGTTTAGTCTTTGCTTAACAGGTCCGTCTAGCTACCCTCCGTAATTGTCCCCAAATGTTTCGGGGAGCAAGTTAAACTCACCCTGATGGCGGTGAATTCTCTCCACACCCACACGAAGAGCGGCGAGAGGCCCGACACGATCAGGACACTGGTGAAGCGTCGCTTGATCACAGTGGGGTGATCCCTGAGGACAGAGGACAGACGGAGGACAATGAAGCAGGATGCTATCGTTCCTGCTTTACCCCCCCCCCCCCACACACACACACACACACGTTTCTGTCCGATGGCTGAACGACCCTCAGAACACGTGGTTTTGGTTACAAATTCTGGTCCACTTGCAATAACACACAATGTGAATGCAAACTTCTGTCATATTATTTAAAATAAAATAAAAACTAAACAAAACAAAACCATTTTATTTGGTCTGGACCAACACGAGAGAACTAATGGACCTTCCTGGTGTGAATACACCCTAAATATAGAGATGAAGTCGCTAAGGTGGCAACTCTGTATTTCCAGAAGTTTGGTGCTCTGATGACGTATAAAATGCTGAGTCATTCAGCAGCCAATGAGCTACTTGCTCTAAGCTTTGCCCCGCCTTCTCTGCTGTTGATTGACATGGCGCTGATTTGACTCTCATTTCAGAATTACAACCAGAAAAAGAAACAGCTCATCTGAGAAAGACGGTTTGAAAACAGGCGGTTTTAGAACTGACAAAAGAAAAGTGAAACTGAGAAAGACGACTGAACTCTTGGTTATAGATCTTGATTTCCCGATTTAAAATTCTGGACTTTTATTCTCAGATTTTGGTTTTATACATTAAACTCTGAATTGATGCCATACAATTTTCTTCAATTAAGATGTTATTGAACTGATTAGACGATTTTCATGTTTTCACACCAAAATCCCGAAAATAAGAAAAGAAAAGAGAGGGGTACTAACTTTTGCTCAAAAGCTTAAAGCAAATCCAAGCGGTGCTACAACACAGCTCGTCTAACTTCTAGAACTTCTCTGTTGGAACTGAAATGGAATGCAGAACTGGGTGGACTGGTTTCCTGGATCCAGCCTCACTGTCAAATGTAACCAACACCACCAACAAACCAACAGCTCAGCTGAAACTTCATCTCAGCTCTATTTGTAGCAACTTCATTATTATTTTTTACTACTGCCTCCTTTTACTTTCTTTTTTTTTTTTTAAAGTCAAACCTTCATAAATGTTTTATTGGAACTGCAGGTTCAGTTCCTCAGGTCTCTAAAGGCGTCTACGTGTGTGTTTGTGCCCACTAACATGTCTTTGCTGCGCTACAGTCTACGTCCACGAGCCGTCCTGCAGACGCTGCGTTTATTCATTAAATCATTTAAAAGTTCAGCAGAAACATCAGACAGCAGCAACGAGACTTCATTTCATCTGACCTGTAAGACAAGTTTTCAATGTTTTCATTCATTTCTGACATAAAAAAAATGGAATAACTGAGCTGCAAATGTTTGAATAACATTTTACTAAATTTTGAAAAATGTCCTTTTGTTACAACAAAAATTCAGGATTTTAGTAAATTTTTTTTGAAATTATAGTAGAATTTACAACAAAATTAACTCTTCTGTTCTTTTTTTTTTTTTTTACAAAATAGTCAACATTTGTTATTTTTCAAGAATTTATATATATACACACACACACACATACATATATATATATATATTTATATGTTACATGTAGCTGTATTGCAATGAAACAACAAAACAAAATTGAAATGTTAAGTTTAAAAGTAAAACTTTTTACACTTGTGATTATACAATAAAACCTGGTTGTTAAAAAAAAAAATTCTTAATCTTTCAAAATCTGGAATTTTACAACAAAATTAGCCCATTTTTTGTTTGTGATTTTACCAGAAAAAAAGTGAATTTTGTACAAGTCTCAATTTTATGATAAAGGTTGTGATTTTTCTGAAGTTTGACATTCTGTGACAAGAAAGGGAAAAATAACAGGTAACCTTTAACGGTAACCATGGTGATGGTGTGGCCCGGGATTAAACCGTTTAACAGAAGTTTGTGAAATCTCATTTAATGCTCTCAGTGTGACCAGTAAACTGAGATTAACATCTGATAGTTGGAGCACTTCTACAACATTTAAAGTCGGACCTGATTTTAAACCAATTTAAAATGATTTAAGCCCGACTTCAGTCTGATCTAAACCCAATTTTAGCCATTCCACCGGCTGTTAATCTCCCAGTGACACCTAGATACAGGAACATAAATCTAAATCTGTACGCTCCCAGCACGGCTGACTGGTCCGGGTTAAACAGGTTCATAAACCAAGATTCGGACAGTATTCGGTCTGCACCGGAGCTGCACCTGCCGCGATTCAGCTCGGTTCCGACAAACCGGGGACCGACACCGGTACCAGGCGTCTAACCCGAACCACAGCCGAACCGAGCGGAGCCGAGGCTCACCTGGGCAGGTCGCTCCTCCACACGTACAGACTCCCCACGTAGGAGCAGGCGAGCAGCAGGCAGGACAGCACCGACAGCCAGCAGGAGCCGGCCGCGGACGGAGCGTCCTGGCCGGGGAGCCCCCGCTGCTGCTCCGGGAGAAGGTTCAGAGAGTCCTGCTGCTCCATGTCCGGGGCTAACGGCTCATTTACACCGCGGAGAGGACTGAAGGCGGCCTCGCGGTCACGGCGGCCGTCTGCGGGTCCGTGCTGGAGCGTAGACCGGAGGGAGTCAGCGTGACGGACGGCGGGAGGAGGAGACCTCCATGTTCTCCGGAGCTAACTGCTAAACTGCTAGCCCCTCCATCGCTGCCTATACGTAATCACTACGTCATAACGTTTCCTCGGTTTTTCCCGCTTAGCTTTATTTAAAAACGCACAGATGACATTAGTGTTTGGTGAATTATTTCTTTGTTGTAAGTATTATATAGAGTCATTAGTTGTAACGATGCCTCTTGGTAATACATTTTTATACCATTAAGAAGTCTGCCTATTGTCCTTTTAAAATGAGCCACATTAATCAGGAACTTTATGAGTGGTTTGTCTACATGTGGCCCTATGGACTGGCGACCCTTGCCTTTTGCCTGAAGAAGGGTCCAGTTGTTTTTAATCCAATTAAATGAGTATTTAAATAAGCACAATATTTTAGAAAAGTATCAATCTGATTTTAGGACAAACCACAGTACTGAGACGGCCCTTTTAAAATTGTTAATGATCTCAGATGTAACGGACTCAGAAACTTTCTGCTCAGGTGCTGCTGGATCTAAGTGCTGCAGTTGAGGATTGTTTTAACTTTTATTTATTTTATTTTTTTTACTTTTTAACTGAAATGTTTACTTCACAGGGATCATTCGTGCTGGGGGCTTTGCCTGTTCCATCTGGGGGGGCTGTTGCTATGGTGATCACCCTGTCTGGGTGGCCCTGATCTGGGTATTTACTGTGGTGGCGGCCTCTATGGACATGGATGGACAGTCTCGAGCGTTAGGTCGAGGAACCGCAGCCTCTAGGGGTCAGTAGAGGAACTGCTCCAGGTCTGCTGCCTCTAGTGGTTGGTAGAGGACTTGCAGCCTCTAGCAGTACATAGAGGAACAGCAGCCTCTCGTGGTAGAGGAACCAAAGCCTCTTGCGAGCTGCCTCTCGTGTTCTGTAATAGAACTGCAGCCTCCAGGGGTTGGTATAAGAACCGCTGGGTCCACAGCCTCTGGGCTGTGAAGGAACCAAAGCTTCTAGCAGTCATTACAGGGACCACAGCGGAACTGCGGGCTCTAGTGGTAAGTAGAGGAACCACAGTCTCTTGTGGTTTGTGGGGGCTTGTTAGAAAGATCTGTAGTTTAATCAGCAAAAAACAGCAAGTCACTAACTTTAACCACTGACTAGTAATAATGCTGTGAAAACGGGATAGAAACTGGGGGAACACATGCTCAATGTACGTCATGATTGCACATCACATATGATCTATACAGAGATGGAATGAAAATGTTTCCTGTTGACAAATTCATCACATGATGGTGCTTTTATAGCGATGTGTGTGCAGTCGATAGCTCCAATTATATTTGGAAAATTGGCTTTCGCTGCAAATTGCGCCTGGCTCCTCGCTGTGTTGTGCTCCAACGCAATGGCTCTGCGCACAGCTCCAGGAGGATTGTCCTCAGGAACCAAAACCAGCTGATGAGCCAGTTGTCATCATGTGCCAGTAAATCCTCTCTGTCTCTGAACACACGCTCTACTCAGATTGTACCATGTGCAATGTCTTCTAATACCGCTACAGCAGCCATTGTTTTTAATGCATTGCACCACTTTGCACAAGCTTTTTTATCCACTCTTGTAACTGCAGACTCATGGGTGTGTTAGTTGCTCATCACTGTTAATTGTTCATGTGTTTCATATGTACAAATCACTCAGTCTGAGGACTAATAACAGTTGCCCAACATCACCTCTAAATGTCAGAATCAGAATATAAACCAAGCAGAGAAATGAAGGAAATTAGCGTTTGGTAGATATTGTTAACTTTAATATGCTCAATACTGGACTTAACATAACTTTTTAATCTTTTGAACATTTTAAATCAAAAAAATGAGACCTGACAGCCTTGCTTTATAGTTATGTGCCAACTTGTTTTCCATGTCAGCAAAATAACTTGAAACATTATGCTTAACCTGTTCACTCACTGGATTCCCCACTTTAATTAGTAACATGACATAATGAGTAGAAAGTACAGACTTTTGTGTTTATATGTTGGGAGTAAAAGTATGTTATCAGAAAAAGAAATACTCAAGTACAGATACCTAAAAAACTACTAATGTTCAGTAACAAAGTATTTGTACTTAGTTACTTCCCACCTCTGCTGATAAAATAATTATCTTAGGACTCATTGTTGCAAAAAAGTCATCATTTTCCAACAAAGACGTAGTCATTTTAAGTTAAAGATTCTGAATCTTGTGAAATTTGGGATTGTATGATAAAAAAAAGTCTTGTTTTTTTTGGAGAGGACAAAACAAACAAACAAACAAAACAACGTCTATTTTGCAAAATTTACTTCTTTTTTTTAAAATCAGATTTTAGTACAATAATCTCTGTGATTTTTGTGAAATTTGAGATTTTCACATGTGTGTGTGTGTGTGTGTGTGTGTAGTCACGTTTCATGTCTGAGATGTGGAAACAGGTAAGATCTGGAATGTTAAAACAATGACAGCTATACCAGCTGTTAATCAAAACAACACATCTTTAATTACATGTGTATTTGTTGATTTAAATCACTTTACCTGATTGAGTGTCAAAGAAAAACCACGCTGCAGTTGTCATGGATGTGAAATCTAACTACAGATTAAAACCATTTTTATTTTGGTTTGTTTCTTTCCTTATGTTTTTACAGTTTTTTTCCAATTGCTAAAACACAATTTTGAAAACAGGGCTTGTTTTTTTCAAAACACTACATCAAGTAGCAGAAGACCTCACATCTTTTGCAAAAAGAAGCACTTCTATCAAAACTACACAATTATTTATAAATAAACCCCCACTATTTCTGGTGTCATGAGTTATATATGTTATTTCTATTAGAGTAAATTACACACTACAGTCCTAAACTTAAACACTTGTAGCATTTTTACTTTCCTAATGATTAAAATACAAAAGTTCAAAAATTGTCATTCAATACTGATCAGAATAAAAGAAAAAATCTGAAAAAAAAAAAACATATTTGGAGGAAGAAAAAGCACAAATGACAAACCTAATACATCCATCCATTATCTATACCCGCTATGTCCTGTGCAGGGTCACGGGAAAACCTAGTACATATACAGTAATAAAATAAAATAAAATAAAAACTAGACATCTCTTTGTCTAGCTGGCCACAGAATTTCATCAACATCACAGACAAATGTTGTCATTAGCAAGGCAACATGGGAAAATCCTTCTTGAATGTCAGATCCATCCTTGAATAGATGCATCAGTTTGGTCCCAGGCCTCCTCCATGGGCTGGAGGTCATAAGCCTTCCACCATCATGCTGAGAAAAAACAAACAAACAAACAAAAAACAGCTCTTCAGTTGGGTTTAGGAAGAGGGCAGTGTGGTGGAAGGTATGGTGCAGTAAGTTGAGGATGTTGCTGAAACCAGTTTCTGACCAGAGGTCATTGGAGAGATTCGTTGTCCCAGACAGCAATGTTCTGCATCTGGTCCATTTGGTTTGCTGCTGATACCATGTAATCTGTCTAAAAATGTGAGAACGAATGCTGTATTGTAAGGACCGAGGTTGGCATGGCAACGGAGGACTCCATTCTGAGATGGCAGCGCAGAGTACCGTTACCCCCACATTGCTCTGGAGCATTGCAAATAACTCTGCCCAGACTGGAGATATTAAAACCAACCTCATCAATGTAAATAAATGTAGGTCTGACTTCCTCAGCATCCATTTGCAAAATTCTCTGTATACAGTAAAGGAAAACATCAGGTAGCCTGGTTCAGTAATGGTCCATTACCCAGTAAATTTACATTTGTGCATTGAACAATACTACAGTAAAGTGAACAGTACTTAGTTCCACATGCTCATACAGCTCACCCTCTTCATCTCATACCCTCCATTTTTGTCCCAGACAGGCTACCTTACCAGGGGTCCGTTTCACAAAGTGGCTTATGTGGAACCGGAATTCAGGGAAACTGAGTTTTTTGTTTCACAATGCGGGGTTACTTAACTCCAAGCCAGAGGGTGCAGTTGAGCTGGTTTCACAAAGTGAGGTAACTGATACTTGTACTTTGGCATCTGACTCTCTGAACTAAACCTGGTAGAGAGCAGTTTGACTTCAACATACCTCCAGTTTCTTTTTGTCTCCTTCCCTTCATGAAGCTGAAACAGGTTCAATTTAATCATAAAACTGATCATATAACAAACATTTTAGAGACGTCTGAACGATGAAATGTTGCATTTTGCGTCAGTAAAGAATGTTGATAGTCTGAATATGATGATCAGGAAGTCAGAGTTGACTGAACCAACTCAGAACACCTGATCTGAAACCAAAAACTCAGAGTTTCTTGACTCAGAGTTGGGTTTTTGACTCTGAGTTTGTTTAACCTCATTTCTGAAACAGACGCTTGGAAGGAGGCAGCATTATGGTAACAGCACTGAGTGGAAACCCGGGGACCTTAACTAGAATATTATATTTAATTTTCTAGATAGAAAAAAAATATATACAGTTTAAAACAATATATTTTTATTTTCTGTTTTGTAAATGATCAGAATGCTTATTAATAATAATAATAAAATATTAATAAAACATATTTTACAGAAATACAGTTTTTTCCAATTGCTTAAACACAAAAACTAAAAGTATTGCACAGCAAAACCTCATTGCAGTCATATTCAGATCATCACCATACTTTACTGATGCAAAATGCAACATGTCATCGTTCAGACGTCTCCAAAATGATTGTTATATGAACCGTTTTGTGATTAAATTGAACCCGTTTCAGGAAGGAAATTTTTAAATAATACAACAAATTCCCCACTCTGGCGAGAACATGCATGGATCAAAGGGATCATATTCCAAACAAAATGTTGGAGATGCTGTGGAAGCAAAGAGGCGAATCATTATCATATACGCTGGTGTTGCCCTGACGTGACCCCATTCTGGTTGCGAGTACATCAAATTCTAGACTGTTTTATTCAACAAAAATAACTTTCTGTTTCAATTCAAGAAACTGGAATGGAGGAACAAAGATAAATATTTGCTGAGAATATAACTGCTAGCATGTAAGAAATCAATAACGAAGAAATGGCTGAAGAGGGAGGCACCGAGTGTGGATGAATGGGTTGATATTGTACAGGATCTTCGTAATGGAAAGGATTTCTTTCAATTTAAGGACACAAAAAAGGGTATTCATTGATATTTGGCAAAAATGGATCACATATGTCTCTACCATAAAACCGGGTTTCAGGTAATCTCAGACTGGACTATCAGAATACTTTTATGTTTTTACATTTCTCTTTTGTTTTTTTTCCCCTTCTCTCACCTTCTCAATTAGAGGTGTTTACCACCCCCATATGTATGTAACCCTTCCCCCTGATACTTTTGTACCTGTTTATAGGTCTTCATGTCGATTGTTTCGTCTCTTTGTTTGCTTATATGTCAAATAAAAGATCCAAAATGACTCAGTTACCTCACTGAAACTGGCTCAACTGAACCCTCTGGATCAGAGTTCCGCTTTGTGAAACAGAAAACTCAGTTTCCCTGAGTTCTGGTTCAAGAGTTTCCACATAACCCACTTCGTGAAACAGACCTCTAAAAACTTTGGACCACTGAGGTCATGCGTTCCACAGGAAGTTACATTATATCCATATTCTGAAGGTCAAAAGTGTACTTTTGTTATCTGTATATTTCGATACTGTTCCTAAGATCAACCTTAACATCCTGCCCTGAATCATTTTTCATCTCATTTGTGTATTTAACAATATACACACTTTTGTAAATCATAAGAATGTACCTTGCATCTCATTATTAGCATGAAATATACATATGTAACAAATTACATATAAATATTCATGCGCAAGATCAACCAATCCAATATATCAAAATGTGCAATGATGTAAATAATGGAAAAAAAAAAATTATATATTGCGTTTTGTCAGTTTATATTTTTTATATTACTATTTTAGCATTCCCTCTTTTCTGCTGCTCTAATGATGGAAATTTCCCCTCTGTGGGACTGATAAAATAAAATTAATGTTTAATGCATTTGCTGATATTATGCTGAAAGCTCAGTCCTGTTACTCATATTTTTGCAAGCATTTAATGGCACGAGTTTTGGTAACAGCAGTGAGAAAAATGAAACAAAAATTTGCTTGGAAATCTTTTGGGAAAAAAAGTAAAAATGCACAATTTAAATAGTTGTTTATTATAGTCAGTGTTGAATAAAGTTTAATTTTGAAATGTTACAAGAAAATCAATTCAGTAGAATGACCATGTGATTTTTCATAGGTGGGTACGTCCATAAATAAAGAGGGTTTTTTTACTGTCCTCTTTGGTTTAACATGAAAAGAGGAAAATGCTTTAGGAAAAAATAACATTTAAATAGTCTCGTCAGTAACATTTAAACATGTTTCATGTTCTGAATGAAAGTAGATGGCCAGAAATAGGTTCCGTCATATGTTCCTTTACCAAACGTTTTATCAACAAGTTATGTTGATTCTGTCTATTCTTTTATTTCATTTTAAGAACTGAGATTTTAAGTTTTGTAACTAGAACCAACACACAGGTCTACTTGAAACCAGGAGTTTGGCAGACGCAGTTACATTACGTTTGGTGTCCCAGCTATGGTGATCATTCCCTGACCTAAATCTAAACTGATCATTGTAGCATTTACAAAAACAAACAAACAATAAAAATAAGTTCTAAAACAGGTCATCCTGTCTCTGACGCTCCCTAGTTCCTCTTTAGACTCAACCTGGATGCTCCTATAAGGTTTGATAAAACTGTGACAGTAGAAATCAGAAGAAATCAAGAGTAAACCGTCGTACTTGTTAGTTTTTATTAAGTCAGCAGACAAACATGGTTCTGGCTGCAGTAATTTGATGCCGCAGGTACCTGGTAGCAGTAAAGGAACAGGAGGTTACCAGGGTAACTCAGGCTGATGTGGTGCAGACGTGTTGGTGTGTCAGACAGCAGCAGCACGTGTCGTTACTGGTAACGCAGACTGTAGACGTACCAGTAATGATGTGCTGCTACAGCCTGACACACTGCAGTCCTCAGCATAGATCCACCTCACCAGCTCTGCCGGAGTCTCTACGACAGGATTCAGGGTGCTGGAGGTCCAGACCTCCTTCAGGTCTTCCAGAGGCATTCCCAGGCCAGCTGAGATGTAGACCAGTTGGGCCTGAGCGGAAAAGTTCCAGCAGGTGTTCCTGCTGGAGCACATCAGCTCTGATGTGATGAAGAAACAGCAGATGAACTTTAACATCAAGAGGTGCAGATATCTAACATTTTTATACCAGAAAAGACATTAAAAGGAAAAAAAAACACTAATGCTCTATTCACACAGTACTAGTGTTACTTTAGGAACTGTGGTTATCAGTGTTAGCTTCTGAACTGAGTATGAGTGCAGTGTGAATGAATCATTTCTGACTTTGAGGTCAAAACTCCATCAAACAGTTTTCTGTTTCAGCAGATGAAGGATCATTTTAGTGCATGACTCACTAATTCAGCAAGTTTCTTTTTTACCTGTAAAAGTCATCATATGGCTTCTTTCCTGGAATAATAAAGGCAGCTGTGCTGAGTATAACAATCAGTTGTAAAGAAATTCATAAAATTCATGATTAATTCAGCCAACATATGAGGAGTTTATGCATTTACATCTGAACTAAGCAGAAAAAGTCAGAAATTAGTGTTTGGTAGATCATTTCCTTGTAACAATGCTTGCTGGAAATAAATCTTAGACTGTTAGAAAACCTCTTTAAATGGAGCCACATTTGAGCCTAAGGACTGAGGATCTTGGCTGAACCCATGAAACATTTGCCAAATCTCCTCTGCCAGTGACTAACAGCTTTTCTTGTTGCCGTCGACTCTTTTTGCATGATTGAAGAAACGAGTCATATTGGCTATTTAAATGTACTGATTTAGGGTTATGTATCGGGTAGCCTCAGTAGCGTGTGGAGGAACCATGTGCAGCTACAACCATACACAGTCCCTCCGTTGGCTACCAATCAGGTTGACAGCTGATTTAAGAGTTTTAACGTTTGTTTTTTAAGCCTCTTCAGACCCCAGCTGCAGAACAACCTTCTCCTGTGTTACTGACTTGGAAACCTTGAAATCAAAACGTAAAACCTTTCTATTTGGAAAGGTTTTCAGTCTTAATACCAGTTTCTATTCTCATTTTCTGTTATCTTTTTTTGTTTTGATTTTCATACACTCCTTGGTGCTTCCCTGACTACTTTCTTTATTTCTCTTCATCCCTTTCACTTTTCTCAGAACCTTCTCTGTAGGCCTGCAACTATCGAATATTTTTGTAATCTAGTATTCTGTCAATTCTTTCATCGATTAATCAAGTTATCGGATAAACCATACTTGTGTTTTTAAACTACATGTGCAAGATAATGAGTGCTTGTCTTCAAGCAATGTGCAAGAGAGTGGGAGAGAGAATTTGTCTGTGCATGAATGTGCAAGCCTTTACAAGAGCAAACAGTGGTTTCAATGCAAAAATGTCAGCATATTGACATGATCAGAAGTAAGGAGTGTGTGTGTGTGTGTGTGTGTGTGCAACGCGCTCAGGAGGGAGAAATATGAGTGGGATTTTGGTGCATTTGCTCTCTTGCTAGTCATCATGCCTCGTCACCTTCAACTCACAACAGACTATAAATAATTACAAATACTGTACGCTCTAACAAGTGCTAGCATTCATATGAATTAGCAATTGTAAAAATACATTAGCTTGCAGGGCAGGGCTATTCAACTAAATTTCAAAGTGGTCCAGTTAAAGAAAATTTCCTAAAGCAAAGGTCCAGAACATCATTCTAAGTTGTGGTGTAGTTTAGTGGATCTACTGTAGTGGTCAACATCTGACTGTCAAATCAAATGAAGGAAAACATTCAAAACATTTCATCTGTATTTATTCACATTTAAAATTAAATCATTATGCATCTTAAAAATTGATCAAAAAGCAATTTGAGAACAAAAAATAAACTGAAGCAACAGCTTGGATATATTCTGTTTTAAACTTATTTAAAAAATAAATAAATAACTGAGAAGTTTAACAGTCTCTCTTTATTTCTGTTTTTATTATAATAAATAAATATTGCTAAAATGTTTAGAATAGCTTTCTTTTATTTGATTTGACAGTCAGATGTTGATGCAACGACAGACTACAGTATAGATCACACTAAACCACATCTGTCCATTCTGGATTGAAAGCTGTTTTCACTCTCCACTGTCCTCTTCTTGGAGAGTGCCGTGAGTATTTACTTTTCTCTGACTCTTACTTTTCTTTTTGAACCTTTTGCTGACTTGCTTCTCCATCTTTTCTGCTCACTCCCCTCTTCCTCTCCCTATTCTCTTGCTGTCTCCGTCTCTCTAGCCTCTGTCTCACTCAGAGCCGCAATGTTATTTGATTGGCTGTGTAATATCATGTGGGATGACTTAACTCGCATCTGATTGGTTTGTTCATTTCCTGGTCAGCTGAACCTGTGAAGCCAACAACAAAAGTTTTGCTTCTGAAAACAGAAGCGTCCCAACAAAATTTAAAACCGCCTCAGTAATTTACTGGTCGGGCCCACATAGCACATGTCTGGGTCCAGATCTGGACTGCGGCTGGTGACCCCTGCTTTAGACATTTTCTCTTAAATCAAGCCACCTTAAATCTTTGAAATGCGTGTCAGTTATTATAGTACGTGTGAAACGATGATACCAGAGCTGTGCAGTTGTCTACAAAGCGGGACTGATACGATTGCAGAGACATTTAAAATAGATTTGGTGACATGAACTAAACAAATACTCGAGACAAAAAAGTTGCCAAAATAGTCAACTTTGGATGGAATAGCCTTGAGTCTCTTATTGTAATGGCCAAACGTAGGCTCCGCTAAAACACAGAGCAGGACTTTAGTGTTGCTGAACACATTACAGTATAAATAGCTAAAATGATGTGCTTTCATTTTAAACTATGAGCTCTTCTTGTCTTAAGTCCACAGTATCAGAGGATGAGGACTCTGTTGGTGGCAGTTTCTGAAACTGACTGCCATGTGTTTGAAAAGTTAGCTTTGCTACTTATTTGACAGCGTATCCTTATAAACCTAAAACACTGAGCTACTAAGTTAGGCTATTGTCCTAATTCTGTTACAGCCAAATAATAAGTATTCATTTTCAATTTAGTATACTATTGCAATAATGTGGAAGGTAAGCATCAAAAAATATTTAGACTTTATCGCAGATTACAGATGAGGCATCATGTTATTTCTAATTTTGTGTTCTGCAGTTTTTAGCACTGACAATCACAATGGTTTTGAATCGTTTTATAACCACAGGAGTTTAAATGGAGGCTATTTGATTCCAAATTTGGGCTCACCTTTCTTGGGAAAGAAGTTTGTTAGCAGTTGCTTTCCCTCATTTCTTATTTTGTCTCTTTTCCTGCCTCCCTTGTTCTTTTCTGTAAACTGGCACTGCCGCTGCAGCAGAATGAATGCTAAAGGAGGTGAGGGTGTCTGTCCTCAGACACTATTTGTAGGCTAGGACACAAAATTCAACCCATCAATCAACCGATTTAAACTCAAAACGTTAAAAGTACATTAATTAGCAACATTTACTGTGATCTTTAAAACATATTAATATTTAAAGGAAAGTAAAATCCCTGACTGCTCAAGGGCTCTCCCCCCACTTGGGGGACTGGTCAGTCCCACTTTCATCCCAGCACGATGCCCCTGGTCCTGAGGTACGAAATCCCCTTTGATATATTTTTTGAAACTTGTCTTACCCAATAGTTGATACATAGGTGAGTGATTCTCCAGTTTACTTTGTTTGGGTTTGTGCTCCAGCTACAAACATTGGAGCTGTTTGCTTGGTAGTTTTCTGGCATCTTAATAAATGTGTAATGGACAAACTAAATACTTTAAAGGCGTGTTATTTTATATGTTAGTAAAATGTTGAGCTTAGCGCTTGTTTATTCAATTTTTAATCCAGATGCTCTCAAACTGGCAGCATTAGAAAAAGCAAATCATGATCGTGAAAAAAAATTGAGATCAATATGAGCAAATATATCATGATCAATTTATTTGGTCATATCACCCGGCCCTATGTAGCAGGATATTTGTTTCGTCGCTTATCTATTCTGTTCTCATGATTTTATTTGCCATTTGATCTAAAGAATTTTGGGTTCCAGCTGGTTATTGTAGTGTACTTTAGAAATATATATTGTTTGACTGATTGACACCAGTCTGGTCCCTCCTCCTCCTCATGCTGGTCTCACTGCTGTGTGAAACATCTCATTCTTCAACCAGGATCAGTTTTTCCTCCATATTCTTGTAATGCTAGGTCCGATCTTAGATGGGTATGAGTCGCTGTACTCTGGGGTGTCCTGCAGCTCTAAAATGTAAAAATGGATGTATTATCAACTAATTAAACTAAGCTAATGAGGGGAAAAAAATAAATAATGGATTCATATTGTCGGCAAAGAAATAACAGTGACACTCTCCATATAGTTCCAGTGTATTCTTCAAAGACAGAAAAAACAAAAAAGTTTATGTTGATGTGAGGTGTCAAAGTAAATATGACACAATTATTTAATTAAATCTTTAGTTTGTATTTAGTATTTAATTAAATCTTGTAATCTACATCGTGAGGAGGTTTATCAGTCTGATCCACACCTGAAAGCATTATCTCAGATCTGCAAAAGATTTTCCTAACATACCTGGACAGAGTTCCCACTCGTTCCTTGAATTTGTTTTCTAGGATGTTTCCAGGACATTTTCAGCAGCTAAAGAAACTAGTTATCACGTCATACACTAACACCACCCCTGACCCCCTCATTCTGGAAGTATTCTTTTTCTTATGTATTATTGTTATACATATATATCATTATGATTGCTATTATTGCCACACTATACAACAGACACATATCATATGTATTATCATCATTTAGCAATATATGCACATTCTATGTTTCCGACAATATTTGCACTATAGCCATTCTTGAACAACACTCCACCCTTTTAACTGTTTACCTTTAAACTGGTTTATTGTATTTTTATTTTTTTTATCTTGTCCACATCATGGTGTCAAGCAAACTCGCGTAAAAATAATTCCATTGCCCAGTATAACCCGTTTACTGTGTCCATTACAATAAACATCTAGAATCTTAATGGTGGAAATCAGAAATGTCAGCAGTTCAAATGAACATGTTAATAGTCACCGTTTTCTAATTTTCAGGGTGCTCCTCTTCCCTGTGGCCTCTGCATCTCACTCTGTTGACAACTACTTTCAGTGGACGTTAACAGGTTTAAGTCTATATGAAAACCTGTTAATCTCTCTAATTTCTTCTCCCATCTATCTGTGCGTGCGCACACACAGTATTTTAATACAAAAGAATTCCTGAGGTTGTTTTCATTCACTTATTTTCTGTTTCTATTGTCAGACAATGAAAGAAGTGTGAAATACTGAGTGAAGCATGGCTCAAATTGCCTGTTAATTGTAATTACGTGGAACCTCCCGCTCTGCTGAAATCAGAGATATGACAGAACAACTCAAAAAACAACACGTCCATGAGAACTCTGCTCTGCCTGTCACTCAACAGAGGACGGGGAGGAGCCTGTGGCCGTGGGAGACAAAAACCTCACACTCACGGACCAATACTAGCAGCACTTTTCAACTTTCAGTGGCTCGTGGTCTCTCTAGGAGCTAAGTCCTTAACAAGGTCTGAAAAGCGACAATCTAGCAACAAAGTCAACTGGAGGCACTGGGTTGGAGAACTGCTCTGGTGGAAATGCAAATCTGATTGTCTGGTAGCATCACGTGGGGTGGTGTGCCGGCTGGAAGCAGAGAGGCTGTGCCTTAATGTTAATTACTGTTGCCTAGAAGATCAGGTGACAACAGACATGCATGTGCAGAACTTTTAACCTTTAACTTTTAACGTTTGCATTCGCTCACAAGGCAGAGTAGGATCATTTTCCAGGACAACTTAACCGTTTCCAGGACATTTTACCATTTTTTCCCAACTTTTCACGTTTTCCAGGACTGGAAAATTGGTTAATTGTTTTCCAGGACACGTGGGAGCTCTGCTGGAAATACTCACCGTGTGGACCAAGCCTTCCACCATTGTGATGTGATGGCGAGGATCCCGGAGCTCTCTGGAGCAGCACGTCAGGATTTGTGATTCAATATGTTTCTACAAAACATGAAGTGCTGCTAAAGTGAACACCAGACACATTTAGTCCATTTGGAACAGATAAAAACCAAATCCAGGGTCCACGGTGATTGACATCATCAGGGATGGTTGATTTATTAACACTGATCAAAAGGAAAAAATTATGATTAAAAAAAGAACATTTAAAGCAGGAAAGGAAATATCTGAACAGATATTAAATATAACTGATCATATTCAAACTAATTTAAGTCCATTTTCAGAAAATAAGTCAGAATTGAGAAGGAAAAAAAAACACTGAAATTAAAGTTCTGACTTTAATCTCATAATTTTCAGAAAAAAATTAGATGGAATATTTTTCAATAATTAATTTCTCTTCAGAGATTGATAGTATATAACTGAAATAAACAGATGTCCAACAAGTCCAGTATGTCTCCTCAGGTTTCTAACTTTTTTAGGGCTGCAATGACACGTCTATGGAATCAGTTACGTAAATATATCGACGTGTGTAGAATCTGTACACACAACACCCTGACAATTGTGGATAAAGTAGCGTCCGTGCGTTGAATTAAATTTCTACCTCTCAAATTCAGATTCAGTCATCTCAGGTTTGGGATCTTTGTAAGGAGAAAGTTAACAAAGCGGTTCTCGCTTTGTAAAAGTGAAACAGCGTATCACAGAAGCACAACTGTTGTACGCGAGCGTCTGAAAAGAAAACATCCTGCAGCTCTCCAACCCAGCAGTGACGATACTAAACTTTAAACTTCATTTTCAGCTGCTCCTTATCTGGGGTCGCCACAGCGCTGTGATCCGCATCATCAAGTTTTAGAATGGCTTTCCTTCCTGAGACAACCAAGATTCAAATGTGACAGGTTATTCAGACATTAAAAAGAACCCTGAAATGATTTGCTTTCATCATTTTGGGCAGATTTTACACTTTTTTGGACTTTCTACAAAAACCAATACCCTGAATATTTTTTTTTTAATATCATTTTTGTTAAATATTTTATCTCTGTCTAAACTAGAGCTCTTAACAGTTTTTGGACTTTTATGTTGGGCAGATTTTATGTTGCATTTATGGACGCTCTAAAAGCTGTTATTTGTTTCTTTAATTTTTTCTGTTTTGTTTGGGCAGAGTTTATCTTAAAAGCATGAACTTTCCACATAAAGTAATGTCTTCAACAGTTTTGGGTTGTGAATAAGTTATTTTAGATTTATGGAGGTTGTTCTGCATCAAACAAACGATGCCCGAGATAATTCTTTGTTTTATCTTTGAATTTGTTTTGGCATTTGGAAGATTATGATCAGATTCAGTTCATTCGGAAAGATTAAGAGAAGTGATTTATGCTGATCCTTATTCCGAATGGCGGCAGGTACACACTTTTTCAGATTGTGATTTTCTGTGTGGGGCAAAACTAACTTAACTACACATGTGTGCCCTATGTCTACAAGACGCATTTACGCCTTTGCATTTATTACTGAGTGACAACACATGAACAGGTTACAGGACAAGTTTCTTTTATGGAACTTTAAGAGAGCTCAAAATTGATGGACAACTAGACGGTCGAAAAGCTAGAAACATGGATTTTTTTTCTGTTGATTTCTTTACGGCACAGGTGGGAACTACAGCTTCTTCTGCGGTTGTTTTACGGCAATTAGACAGCTCTGCGCATGTCAAAATGCTGCTTTTCTGAATAAAGCATGGTGGACGTATATGCACGTCATGATCAGATTGTTTGATTTAGTAACCATATACGCAGTGGATTTGGGATATATAATTCTGAAAGTTTTTAACCAGAAATTTTGCCCATGTAAACATAGCTACTGATTAGCTTAAGTTCTTATGTATGTATTTTACTTACATGTATCTAAACATGCAAAATGTTACATTCAAGCGTGAGATGAAGTAAAGAATCTCATTGAAAAGAGTGTTAATAAAAATCATTGAGAAATTAAATACTTTAAAAAAGGAAGAAAAAGGAAAAAAAAAAAAAAAAAAACAATACTCAATGTCCGTTTCTGATAATTGACAGATTAATCAGTCATGAAAAACCCTTTTAAGTTGTAGCCTCACTAGATAAGTGGGAACCAATTTTTTAAAGATATATATTTTGCCTAAAAATTTTCATTAATTATCATCATCATAAGTTTGATGTTAATGTCATGTTTCTTGGCTATACATCTAAATAAAGACTATGGATTTGGCTGGGTTTTTTTGTTGTTGTTTTTTTTCTTAAACCCCGCACTGTTATCCTTGACCATTCTTAGCAGTCTCTCTGCCCTTTTCACGTTATTTATATCGATATTGGAATTACATCACGTTGATGAAAATTAAGAAATGTATTGCGATATCAATTACGTCCATATTGCCCAGCCAGAGCTGGGAATATCACAATTAGTTGAACATTTTATCTCAACTTCTATTCATGAGCAATTTTTCCTGTTATTAAATAATGATAAAGAATATTTATTGTCAAAACCTTAATTAAAAAGAGAACATATCTTGATTTTAAAATAAGTGGAGTGTACATGAACACACCCAGTTTGAAAGTAGTAACACATCCATCCATCCATTATCTATACCCGCTTTGTCCTGTACAGGGTCATGGAGGTCTGCTGGAGTCTATCCCAGCTCACTTTGGGCGAAAGGCAGGGGTCCACCCTGGACAGGTCGCCAGTCCATCACAGGGCAGTAGTAACACATTTAAAGAAAATTGAAATACTTGATATCGATATGGCGATATATCATGATATACTACATCGATTTCTGACTCCAAATATCGATTAAAAATGGATGCTATCGCTGGCAACAGAAAATGACATGTATTCTTAGAATTACTGTTAATCTCCAACCGTTCGTGTTAGCAACATAATTCAAATGGATTCTAAAAGCTGAGCAGCACAGCTTTGCGCCGAGATACAGTACAAGGCGATAGTGGCAGCAGCGCTCGCTGTGTGGAGTTGTTCAGCAGAGTAGTCAATAGTTGTTGTCAAATTGTTGTTTTTATTTCTCTTTTCGTTATTTCACACAGTTATGTGAAAATTAGCTTCTTAATAGATTTTAAAAGTTTAAGTAATCTTAAAAAATGGGCAAAAGAATTCACACAAAAATTTTTTTTCTTTGAGACATTTATTAAAATTATCAAAAAAGAGGAAAAAGAGCCAGGTGGATAGACTTTGAAGGGTTAATAAAATAAAAAAAACATGGTTTAAATAGTTTGTGAACATCAGCCAAAACAAATACAACATCCACCCCTGTAGATGTTGCCGTATGGCTTGCTGCTGCCTTTATAGGTGGGGGCATTTTTGATATTGTATCATAACACATGCATCGTGATACGTATCGTAAGGACCTCTCTAATACACACCCCTAATAATAATGAATTTTGTATGTTCAGGGAAAGACAGACCTAACAGACTAAAGTTTTACTTTCAGAAAAGCAGGACAACGTTTTTAAAAGATGTTGATCAATGTTAAAAAGAAAGAAAGAAAAAAAAAAACTACTTTCAATGAGGAAAAAATAAAAATGTTTCCCTTGTTCTTTTCTTTTTTAAACTGGGCCTCCAGGATATTTGCATCTCTAGGATGCTGAATTTTCCTCCAAGGATTAATAAAAGTTTTAATAAGAGTAAACTGAATTTGACCTGAATGAATGCAGCAGTCTGTCAGTGAGGAAGCTGGTTTCTATCGTCGTTTAAAATAAGAGAGAAAAAAAAACTTGAAACAGAGACAGGACGTGTAAATGACAGGAGGAAGTTTCACTGAAACTGAACCAGCTTAAAGAGGAAAACTAATGCTCACCTACTATCTGCTGCCCCAGAAAACCACTCCAGATCCAGCTCCAGAACCGGTCCACCTTCAGAAACCTGGTTGAAAACAAATACAGGATGAAAAGGTCAAAAAGGCAGAAACACTCTCCAGACTCACATGGAGGTCACAGAGGCTGTCAGGGCTGCCGTTTCCTTCGGGGGGAGGGGGGTAGAACTCAGACCCCAGACCCAGAACTGCAGGGCCCCCACCCCTAGTCCCCCCTCACATCTTTCCCGTCTTCATCCTTCTCGCTGCAGCTGCACTCTGAGTGACGAGGCTTAGCAGCAGGAAGGACACTCGCTTTCTACAAGCCGAACCAACGCCCTGATGGGGGCTGAAAAAAATCCCCCCCTCCCCCCGAGTGTGTGGGAGACGGGTGGGGGACGAGGGGACACCTGGAGCTGCCGTCTGGGAGTGAAAATAATTTTTTAAAAAATGTATATGTGGAATGTGAGAGGGGGGCGGGGAGCTGCTCGACTGTCACGCTGAGGGGGGAGGAGGGGAGGGAGGACGAGAAAACGAAGAAAGTGTATTTCTGAGAGGAAGCGCGCACACACACACACACAGCTCTGGACTCAAAGGTCCACCTTGAACCAGCCATGAGAAGAACAGGTCCAACACTAGACTAGAGCTCCAACATCAAACCACCACAGAACCGATCCCTGACCAGAAACCTATTCCAGGACCGTGAACCGACACTGGGCTGACCCACATCATATCCAGACTGTTGAGCCTCACTGAACCTTCAAAAAACTTCTAGAGTAACATTTGAAAACTGCAGATTGGTCTTTAACTGACAGAAAAACTATTCTTCATCGGCTGTATGTTTCTATCCAGAACATGAAAGCACCAGAACCTAATGTAATATAAAGATCTCCTGATTGGTAGATTTGTTCTTTGAATTTCACAGTGCCATTTCTTCTTCAGTGTTTTCAAGTCGGGTAGAACGATAGTTTTCTGAAATGTCCATAAAAACAACGGAGTCCTGGTGGTCAGTAGAGGAACTGCAACTAGAGCTACTTCCTCATTGGCTATGACCCAGAAGTGGGATTTATTCATTCCTTTTAAGTCACTGAGACAATTTTATTGTAATTAATTAGAGGAAGGTCGAGCCACTCTTTCAGCGGTTTTATCTTTTTTATCTTACATTTTCTTTTCATTCTTCTTAATTGTAATTCAATTCCATTCCAATTTCATTCTTCCATTGTTTAAAAAAAAAAAAAAAAGTTTTAATTCTTGTTGGCCTACTGCACTGATTTCAAAGTTCTTTATGAATAAAACTGAGTTGAGTACTTTTTGTGAAAAAGGACATCTTTTATAAATATTCCTAAAGTTTATGCAAACATCTTCTAGTGCACAGACGTTTTGGAGATATCATAGAACAAGAATAAAAATACTTCTATTAATCCCTGAAGGGAAATTTAGTTTTGACTTTTAAACACATTTTTAAATATGCTGATATACTTTATCATTATTATTATTAAAACAACATTGAGGTCTGTTTGTTTGATTGATGGTTATTAATTTAAATAAAAGTTGAACTGATTTAAATATATTTCTATATGTAAACAGCTCTTATGGATTTAACTTAATTTTCCAGAGCTTTGTGAGTACAGTTCTCCTTTCTGGTCATTCCTGGCCATTTTTTTTGTCGATAACACAATTATATTGTTTCGAGCAAAAACATCTCACCAGTGTTCAGTTCAAGAACAAACTGATGGCAATAAATACTTATGTTTATCTTTTAAATTCAGCATTTTTCTACTTTGTTTTAACCAGACTCCATTCAGTTGTATATTTCAGCTTTTAATTATTAAATAAAGTTCAGAAATATTTTCAGCATGTGCATTATGATGCTCCTAAAATAAAAGATCACAGTCCAACTCATCATTGTCTGTTTTCATCAAGTTTGTAATTGTAATTGAATTAGAATTTAAACGAGGAAGATTGAATATTACACTTTGGAACATAAATCGCAGGTAAAGATGTACCATTTACAGTTTTCTTTAAAGTCTGACCTGCTGATGCTCAAACTCCTCTTTTAAATCTTGTTGGTAATTATTTACCATACATTTCATAGTATTTGGGTCTAAAGCCTCTT
>JBAMYA010079774.1:0-23546 GCA_037176975.1 Arrhamphus sclerolepis | reverse complement strand
TCTTGCAATTTTTCCCCATACCCCCCCAAAGGAGAAAGAGGGGAGGGGTGTTGTGTGTGGCGGTGTCCCCAACAACAGCTCCCCCCCTCCCCCCCCCCCCCCCCCCCCCATCCCCCCATCACTCGCAGGGGAGCAGTAAAGCCCACCAGCAGCAAAACAAGCCCCACCAGCAGAAGACATCTGAAAGCTGGTGATCCAGTCCGAGCAATGACCTCGTTTGAAGAGTGAACGTCGTATTTCTAAATGTGCACAAACAGAAGTGTGAACCCAGCTGAACCACAAGAATGAACGAACAGCAGAAAGTAATAATCCCACACGGGACCCCAACCAGAGTCCTGAATCTGAGCCATGTTTTCACCACACCTACTGCCTCCAAATGGTTTTAATGACACTGCTTTGCACAAAGAGTGTTGCTCCCTTCGTCCTCTGAAACTCAGAGCAGAGATGTAAAGTTTGAAGCTAAAATTGCAGATCTTTATGGTATTAATTATTTAAACACTTACTGCTTTGATCAGCAACAAACAGAAGTTCCACAGGAATTAAGGAGGTAAGCGACAGCCAGGTGCTCGACTGCTAATCAGATTCATCTGATTAATTTATCATCAGCAGGTTTTGGTGCGCTGCTGATCTGGGAGCATTTAGGAGTGCTAACACAATGCCAAGGAGGAAAGACATCAGCAATGATCTTACAGAATCAGTTGTTTCTGACTACAAGTCTGGGAAGGGCCATGAGACTATGTTTTAACAATTTAATGTACTATGTGAGGAGAATTATTATTCTCAAGTTAAAAAAAAACAAAACAAATTCCAGACAGCTGTCAATCTTCTCAGGAGTAGACGTCCCAGCAAGTTTACTCCAACTTCAGACCATGCAATGCTCAGAATCTGTAAAAACCCAAGAGCTATGTATGCGTCAGACCTTACTGGCCTCCGTTAGGATGCTCAGTGTTAAAGTCCACGACGGTTTAATACTGACTGTCAAGCACGGTGGTGGAAGGGCAATGAAATGGGCTTTTACAGCAGCCACAGAACCCGGACACCATACAGCCATTCATTCAGCCTTTGCCTCAAGTCTTTGTCCTTAGGTCCTAAATCAAGTCTCGAGTCGAGACAGACAAGTCCCAAGTCAGAAACTTCAAATTTCAAGTCCTTTTAAGTCCTTTCTAACAATGGTAAAGTTTTTTGTGCAACTTCAAATGTTGATCAAAGTTGGAACTTGTTTATCCCCGTCTGTGGTCCTTGACCTGCATGTTTTGGCAATTATATATATATTTTTTATTTTTGAAAACTACTTTGTCTTCTTTGTGCTCAAAGGACATTAATCCTGTAAACATGTTTTAACTTTTGGATTTTTCCTGAGTTATCAAGTGTTTTCAAGTCAATAGGCTGAAGTCCATGTGAAATTGCAATTCAGACTAAAGACTAAAGATATTAAATTAATGAGTCCAAGTCATGGGACTTGAGTCCACATCGCTAAAGAATATAACTGGTTTGGAAGCTGGCTGACTCATTTCAAAAAGGTTAAAGTCTTTTTTTTGTTGCAGTCTGTCTTATTTGTCTTGAAGATTAAATATTGTTAAAGGCAGAGGAAGTGCTCCCTGAACCCTGAAGCAAAGACGTTGAGAAACATCTACATAATCAATCCGTCCTCCCCCAGGTAGCAAAAGATGTTAATTTGATGTTGAATTATGGTCCAAAAGGTTGATTTTTGGTTAAAGTCAACGATTGCTGGTGGATCAACCATCAAACAATCATCCAATTCCAGCCAATTAACCAATGTTGTAAAGAGTCACTGAATCAATAATGTTTTGTGGTCGAATTTTAATGATTGAAATGCCAACGAGACATACAACATATGCTGTTGGTGCCCCACCCCCCCACCTATTTCCCTCACCTCTCTGGGTGAGAACATTTTATCACGTTTTAAATTAAGCACCATATGTTGAGAACAATGGGTTGTGATTTTTCTTACTTGTCTGTAAATATTATTATTTACAGTTTGTGTTCACACAGTTTTGGAAATATATCTTATAATGTAACACCAGTACTAAATAAAGAAGCTTGTACTGGTATGTTATGGTGTAGACGTATCAGCAGAAACTTTTCTAATGGTCTTCACATTGTAAAACGAAAGTTGAATATTTTAAATGTCAAATGTTCATGAATCAATATTGATTCCTTAACTTTGATTCAATATAAAATCAAGCCAACTGTACATGTAGATTACCATTTAGATGATGGTTGAATGAATATTGATTCCTAACATTAATTCAATTTAAAATAAACTAAAATGTGCCTGTAGATCCAAATTTAGATGATGGTTGAACCAGCAGTTATGGTTGAAAACCTAACGTTGATTGAACATATAAGTCACAGACCACCTTTTGTATAATTTGAATGTCAGGCTTCTACTGGCTTTCAGTATTTCTGCCAAACCATATTTCAGCTTTGATTCACTCATGTTTCGCTATCTGGGCCTGTAACATGTTTAGCTTCACATCAGCAGCGTAATTCTGGAGATGCACTTTGACAGAAATCTCACGTCACAGCTGACGTCAGAGGTGTCTCTTTCAAAGGATACCTCTATTTCTGTAAAGGAGAAGGCTTTACTCACTTTGCTGAAGGCAGGAAGCTCGTTACATAAGCATATTTCTTTAACAGTTTCAGTGACTGCGTGTCTGCGTGGGAGTCTGTCTGTGAACGATCCGCCACTCTGGGCTTCCCACCTTTTCCTATTTGGGCCTCGTTCTTCACTCTTGCCGGGGCCTGTCCTCCCACAGCTTCTGACTGTCCTTCCTGTCTCTCAGACGCTTGCGAGAGCGTGATCTGCAAATTCTGGCCTGGAATATGGTACTTACATGGGCATTCTGAGACACAAGGAAATCCAGCTTATATAAGCTCTTTTTCTGAGTTTATACTGGAATGTTGGCAGCGCAGGTCTGCTGGGGGTACGAATCCAAGCAGTGGAAGGCATTATTATTCCCAGTGAGAGATGAAGACGTAATTGGGGCAAATTCTTCGACTTAAAGCTGGCGCACTGTAAAATGTAAATATACACAGGAATTATTTAAAACTTTCCTTTGGATCAACAGTGATACAAAGCCAGCTAACTGCAGGCACTAAGACAGTATCAGACTAGTTTCAACTTACAAATTACAGGTGAATGTCGATGACTCACGCAAGTCAGGTTCCGAGACATCGAGCAGCACTCGCAAGTTCAGGACAAATTATCTTAAAATAGCAAGATATATATATAAGTTGCAGAAAACTTGAAAATCTCCCTGTTAATTGCTGGTATTCTATGAGAGTCGTTGTTGTCTCGATGATATCACAGGAATTAAATGGTTTCTGGCCAGTTCTGCTCTTGTGTTGTGTTGTTTATCCCAAGGAAACGCATGCCAGCACGTTTCGGGGGGGATCATGACAAAAAAATCTTTTGAAAATGCCTTAAAATGTTTTAATCCGAACACAAAAATGTGCTAATCTGATCTTGAAAATGTGAAAAAGATACTCACCAAAGTGACGTTGTGGGAGTTGTGTTCTTTCAGTTGTCACATCTCCACTTATGTTGACATGTAAACTACTGTTCCAAACCACCTGGTGGCGGTAGTGTACCTCTTTCGTTGTTAGTCAACCGCCAATAAAGAAAAGAAGAAGAAGTCGGCAAAGCCTGAGAAGCAAATAAAGAAAAACTAACTTAAATGAGATAAACATTGGAAGAGCTGTTTTTCTGTTTTGTTTGATGCATCATGGTGCTGAATGAGATTAGACGCGTCGTATGTAAAAGGATTGAGGTTGAATGACATCATTTCATGCCCCCCCCCCCCCCCACATCCAGACGTTTTCCAGGGCTGCTCTGAGCACCTGTCCCCCATCCTACCACAGGAACATGCTTCGGTCCTGTGGAGGTTCCTCAAAGGTTTATTGCAGGTAGTTGGACCCTTCCTGGTTGGCCTGGTGGAAGGCCATGGAGCGTGGCAGTCGGCCTGACAAAAGGTCACAGGCCAGTCAACTGGCGGCAGTCATAGTTGGCAGAGAGCTAATTTGGCTTCCAGCTTGGCCCCTGGATGCCAGCTTGGCTCTCGGCCGAAGGCTGCAAGCTTGTCTGCGGTCTGTTAGCACAATAAAAACCACAACAAACCATGTTATCTTTAGCGTGTAGTTTCAGCTCTTACCTCCTAAAAGCTCAGATTTCAAACTCACTCAAAATACTAAACACCAGATGACTCTCTAATTATGCATAAATTTGTTCCCTTCCATAATTTTTACTTGACAAGGTACATAAACAAAACTTTTCCAACTTCTTGGACCAACAGAGTTTGGCTTGCTTCTGGAGCCAGCCTCCAGTGGTCATTGGAGGAACTGCATGTTTTGGCATTTTAGCAGTTGTTTTTTTTTTAAGCAAACCAGATGTAACTCAGTAACGATGAGTACACGGAAAACTCATGTGTTCGCGTTTACCTAACAGTGGCAAGAAGCCTTGAGCAGGACCAGGATCTGTTCTAGGGGGGACCCTCCTGCTGATAGCCAGCTGGGTAAAGGAAGACATGAGGAGGAGACAGGACAGATAGGATCAGGGACAGACAGAGGAAAGGTACAAAAATGCATAACATGTAGTACAAAAATATTCAAATATCTGGTATAAAAATGTATAAATCTGTGGTGGTCGGGGGGTTGGCCACGCCAGCGGGCATCTCACAGTGGCATCCAGTGGAGAGCTGCAGGTAAATCCCCAGGATGGTCAGGAGATGGAACGGAAGATGGGCTGTCTCAGTTGAAGTGGGTCTGGTGCCCCCTCCCATTCACAGCTACTTGCACTGGTACAGAACGTACCGAGCCAGTCGTAAAGGGACAGGAGCAAACGTTTTGAGATGACTCATGCAGTGAGTCTATGAGCCGATGTTGGATGGATGAAAATGTGAGCATAAATCAGGCCTGTGCACGTTTCTCAAGGACCGATATGTAAAAAAAGAGAACCAAACATGCAGAGAATCTGCCTTTGTGCGTGCTCAGGTTTACTGATGAAGCCACAGAGTTTTACACAGGGGGCTCCTGAAGTCTGATCACTGCAGGATCTGGCAGATATCGCTCCCAAATTGGACTGAACACAGACCCAGACATAAGTGAGGTCAACAGGGTGCAGCATCTTTTTAAAATCTAATTCTGAACAGGACTGAACAGCCTGTGCTGCGGTGCAGATGTCTCGCTTTTGACAGCAGACGAGGTGGCATTTGTCTCGCTGTTTTCTAATGCCACACATGTTCAACACCTCCTGCCTTCACCCTCAGAGCCTCAGCAGTAATATAAGCATGTGCAAAGTTAATGACCGCCTCGGATCTCTAAGTGGTAATGCATTCAAACGTTGAGTTTAGGTGCAGACATGGAGGTTGGTTCCCTCGTACTGAATGTGGATGAATCATCCTCACTGAATCACAGATAAAGAGAATGGATTTTAAAATAGATGTGGAGGTTCAAGATTGGATCTTCTGTGTTCCTCTTCCGCGGGAAATTGCATAATTTCCAGGCAGATATATCTCAATGCAACAATGTGAAGCGAAAGCAGTAGCAAAGACGCACAAAATACAAATTCTGGCCTGAAGTGTAACCAGACATGGATGAGGGTGACAGGGTTACAAGAACCACTGCTGCTCCTCCAAAACCAAGGGGGGGCATTTGAGGTGGTCTGGACATCTGGTTTGGATACCCCATGGATGTGTGGTTGTAACCCTGGAAGACTCATAACATTTGCTTTTGCCAGGTGAGTGAGGAGCTAATGCCTACATTTGCCATGTTTTGGTAGTATGATTTAAAGCTACACAACGGAACTTGCCCCCCACCCTCCCCATAAAAAAAGAAAAAAAAAAAGGTTTCTAAAATTATTTTAGCAGTAGTTAAATTTATAAAAAGACAAATCACACCATCCGTTCCCTCTACTCTGGCTGTGTAAAAGTTAATGTGCGGCCGATTGAGGCGTTCCTGGAGAGAAACCCTCAATCAGACAAACTGCTTCTCCACATCTTTCCCGTTTTTATCACTGACATGTCAAACAAAAAAACAACTACAATTATGGAAACATGAAATAGATCCACAACTAAAACAGAGAAGCGAACTACCAATATTTAAATATAAACCCGTTTCTAATAATCCAACATGGCAACCGTGGTCACAGTGTTAATATGTGGAGTTAGCCAGACGGCAGTTATAAGATGAAGCTATCTACCACACATGATCACAACCAAGGTCAGGACAGAAGCAACAAAGAAAGTGAAGAGGGTTTTGTCAGAAGAGGCAAGAAAAAGAAAGAGAGACTGAACAGTGAGATCTGGTACACAAATACTGGACTGGAATAAACTTGCTGGTGTGAGTTGAGAGAAGCAGAGCTGCTAGCTAGGTAGCATCCTAGCCTTGCTGCTATTGGATTAGTCAGTCATATATTTCTTACTTTCCATGTTGTGTGAGTTCTTAGTTTGCTGACTATTTCATAGTTTATTTCATAATAGAAACCAGGAGATGAGGTGACAATATTTACAATGGGAACAGACAATTGCTCTTCTCAACCAGAGGGGGGTGCTAAAGAGCACAATCTTACGTGGCGTTGCTTCAACTGCTTGTATGAAAGGCATTCATGTGTATGTAGAGAGGCAGGGAGTGCTGTATGTCACAAGGTCAGGGTGTATGAAGGAGGTGCAAGAAGGAAGAACTAAAGAAAGCACTAATGAAAACTGCCAACGATGGAGAAAGAACAAAGAACCAGGAAACTTCAACTGGAGGTTGTATTCCTGGTGTGTGAACGTGTTGTAAAAACATCAATCAAAAATACACAAAGTCATCTGGATGCTCAGACATAAGCAGAGACAGAGTGGACAGTGGACAGAGACGACCTACACTACTCACAGAAAGTCAGGGATATTTGGGTTTTAAATAAAGTTTCACAAAAAGCGTCTGGTCCATGAATCACTGTTGTTAGCTGTTGTTTTACAGCAACTGCATGATTCTAATCAAGTTTCATGATATAATATCACTGTAGCATGAACTTCTTACATTTTCCATAAATGTCATAAATATCCCTAAGTTTTTGTGAGTCGTGTATATGTGGAAACATGACAGCTCTCTTTGTTTCTTCAATTATGACGCATTATTGTTGTGTGCTGCATTCAGTAAGATTAAAAAAAAACAAAACCCTTAGACCCCAAGTCTGTGAGTCAGTCCACTCTAGAATCAGTTCATGCATGTTAAAGCCTGTAGCTCCATATCTGCTTAATAAATGCGCTTTTGCTCGTCCAAAGCTGCTCTCTGTCTGGATCTAATGTCAGCATGTTGCTCTGACTTTCGACTAAAGGATTGTTGACCAGAGTTTTTGAGACTGAACCTATAAACTTCCAAGGTGGACCATAAGTGGCAGAGTTACAGCCTGGATGGAGGTCCGCAACATAAAACAGAGACAAAACACAAGAGTTTTTTGTTGCTAAAATCAGGCATCAAACCAGCACCACTGCCCACCAGCAGCTAGAATGGTGAGCCTCTCCCTACGAACACCTCCTGGTAGGCTCCTCAGCTGCACAGGTGCAGCCAATGAAGCAGCTAGGGCCACACCTCTGTGCTGCTGTGGCAGAGCTCGCAGAAATGCAGAGGGGCGTAACAGGCAGTTCCCAAAAAGTTTGTTCCTTCCCATCTTCAGATGCCTCCCAGGGGAGGTGTTTAACTGCACCAGCGGGAGGCTCAGAGACAAACCCAGCAGCTGCCACAGAGAGGAGATTTCTCAGCCGGCCTGGGAATGTCCCTGGTGTCCTCTCTGAAGAGATGCAAAGAGGGGCTCTGTGCTAGTTTGATAAGAAATAAATACATTATTTTCAGTTTGACCAAACAGAAGAGGCATCAGTGTGGTGGAGTAGTAGACAACAATAAAACAAAACTCTCATGTCAAAATTCCATCCAATAAGACGCTGCAGGAGGAAAACCAATTGATGCTGCCATTCACAGACCCACCAGCGTCCATTAATAACTGGAAATGATCTGAAAGTTCACAGAAAGTGGTTTGCTGTGAAGTCACACAACTGTCAATCATTTCTGCTATTTTTTTTTATTTTTTTTTACACGCAGGAACAAAGCGTGAGTTTTAAATGTCAGCCCAGTTAGTCATCGCTTCAATTGTAATCTTCACGATAAAACACTCCAGTGTCTAATTGTTCCCCAAGACACTGCGGGTGATAAAGCGTAACTTAACCACCGTCACAGGTGGAAGCTGGGAAGGAGGCGGGATTTTAAGAGTGACCCAAAGCTTGGTAGGAGAGACAGGAGCTCTTCCTCCTTAAAATAACATGGAGTTGACCATGTAAAAGAATGGAAGCAAGCGTGAAACATTCACTCCTCATGCAGCATCTCCCTGAAGCTCCCTGGAGGGTCCCTCATATGTTTGAACAAGTCTAACACAACATGTGAAAGAGGCTGCCATGCTTTGGAAGAACTTCTTTGTCTGTCACAGGTCAAATCTGCCAGGAAGCAGGTGATGATGGAGGCAGGAGCTGTCTAACAAAGACCTGTGATAATAATAATGATAATGACCAGGAGATCAACTGTTCATCTATACTGAAGACAAAAAGTTAGTAATATGTTCAGTAGTGAGTCTGGATTCTGCCTGCAGCACTTGGATTGCAGCGTCGAGATGTAGAAAACACACTGTGATTGCTGCACTGATGGAGGAACGTCTTTTAAAGGAGGCAGTGTGATTGGCAGGATGTCAAGGGTGGAGAAGACCTGAACGCAAGAAGACTGGGAAGCCAGGTTTTTTTAAGCAAAATGTAATTTATGAGAACTCCTCCAGATGGGCATAAAAACATCCACAAGACAAGAACCAAGAAGAACTGATAAGAAAAAACAGTACCAGGACTACATGGAGGAGCAGTACCAGTAACAAAGGAGAGAACGCCAAGACAACATATGGGAGGTAACCAAACACAGAGACAAACTATCGAAAAATAAATCAGGAAGTAAAGTTAACAGAAACAGAAATAAGACAAGAATCCAAAAATACCAAAAGAAAAACCAAAAACATGAAACAAAGTCCAGAATCTGACAGTCCTCCCTCACTAGAAGAACCAGCTCTTCATCTTTGGAGGGAACAGAAAGAAGAAATAAACAGGTTTTCCAGGAGTGTAAGAAGCTCTGTCACAACAAAGATATAATCTGCCAAACACAAACTTACTTACTTCTTTAGTTAAATCGATGGAGTCACACGCCTGAAAAGAAAAAACAAAAAACAAGAGATTCAAAAAATCCACAATCACAACGAAGACCGGGACAAAAATCAAAGACTAAAAACCTTGAAACATACGGCACCTGCAACAAAAATAAAAAGAAACAAAACAAAACAGATCAGCTTCCTTTTACAAGCCAGACCAAGACAGAAGTTAAATGAATAAAATAACAACTGTATGAACTGGTGAAAGAGTAGAGCAGACGGTCGTCCAACATCTGGAGAAATACCGTTAAAAATCTAATATCCCCTGATTCAGTTCATAGGTTTTATCCATCATGACAATTAAAAAAGAACCTGGTCCTTAGGTCTTAAAATGGGGTAAATCCAACACAAGGAACACACATGACATATTTCTGTTAAAGAACATAAAGAGAGAAAGTACGGTAAGTACATTCTGAGACGTAGAACCTCTGAATAAACCCGTCTCTGCAGCTGGAGGTGTTGGCTAACATCTGCAAAGAAAAACCTGGACTTGATTAAGGTGCTCTATAAAACATCTAAGGCCACTTCTCAGAGTGACAGATGAAGCTCTCGGAGTCAGAAGTACCTGTGTGGAGAAGCAAAACAGCCTCGTATTTATACCTCATTTCAAAGTTTTACCCGCAGTCGTTCGTTCTCATTTGGGTTTTTCTCTGATACTCGTGTCAAAGTCCTGCTTTCTCTGTTTTTCTGGTTTGGAATTCAGCTCAAATATTATATATGTGTTTTTTTTTATTTTTGAAGTGGACTTCAAAGAAACCACACATCTGTGAAGTCTTTTTTTTTTTACCTGCATATTTATAATTCTCCTTCATTTATATTTTATTTTTACTTCTTATTGTTTATATTTCGACTGTATTGTTTTTCTTTCATATGCTGTCTTTGAAAAAAAAATGTATATACTGAATTTCATTGCACAGGGAAACAAAAACTGACAAAATGAGATGACAAATTTTATCTTTATGTTTCTGTTCCACTTTATGGAAAAGAACATACAGAAATACTGAAAATACGGAAGCCCTAAAGGGCCATACATGCATACATTTTATTTTCACCGTTTTCTCGTGAAAACAAGTTATTTTTCCTCCGTTTTCCCTTGTTAACGACATAATTTTCCTGTGATAACGACATAACTCCTTCGTTTTCTCGTGATAACGAGTTATTTTTTCCTCTGTTTTCCTGTGATAACGAGATAATTAATTTGAGATCTCAAGGGCATTTCAATGTCCTGAAGAAGGTCAATAGACCGAAAGCTTGGTGAAAAATACACTTGTTTGCATGGATCTAAGTGTGCAGAGACTTTTTTTCATAGTTTTCTTGAGATCTCAAATTAATTATCTCGTTATCACGGGAAAACGGAGGAAATAAAACGTATGCATGTATGGCGCTTTAGGGATTCCGTATATTTCAGTATCTCTGTATGTTCTTTTCCATAGAGTGGAACAGAAACATAAAGATAAAATTTGTCATCTCATTTCATCTACAGAAATGCTTTTAAACTACAGGGACCAGCTGATATAATAGACTCATTGTGCAAAGCTATATTTTAAAAAAAAGAGTTATTAAAGCTAACACTCCACTCATAATGAGTGAGCTGATTTCTCTTCTGCAGAGGTTTTAATCCACACTGAATAATTTAAAAAGTTGAATAATTGCTTCGACTGAACGTGCGACGTGCAATGTTTTGCTCCAGATGAATCTGGGTCTTCTTCCACACGTGCAAATCCAATTAAAAGGGACCAGAGTGGTCGGCGTTGCTTCTGACACATTTACGGAGCCTCGCTGAGGCGTCCCAGGCTGCACAGCTCTAACCGTGGTCGTCTGTGAGCAAACACTGCTGCACGCAGGATTCCTCGCCTCCGCTTTCTGAAAACCAAACAGAATCTGAAAGAAAATGTACCGTTTTCATTTAATGAATGGGCCCCAAAGCATTTTCTTTTATGTTTGGTACAGCTGCAGTTTATCTGGTACCAACACATGCACAGCGACGGCCTCTCTGAGGACAAGTCTGACCAAATAAAACAAAGGATAAATTAATATTTAAGCCGTGACAGTTTCAGTTCCTTTTGAAGAAGCGATTCAGGTCCGTCAGCCTCAGTGACAGACATTAGCTGTCCATGAAGATTAAAACTGTCAAATCTTTGAAACTGTGGGTCAGTGATGAAGCGTTAGCTCAAACGCTGTCCAACTGATCCAGTTTTAACATCATCACTCCTTCCTCACTTTCATGTGATTTCCATAAACGCCAACGGCGGCGAAGCCTACCTGCGCAGCTTTGACGCAGGAGTATAAATCAGCCTTTAAAGGTAACCCGGCAACAAAGGAAACAAACTCAGCTCAACTCAACAGTGTTTAGCCAGTGGTTTGAAATATAAACTAATTTTCCTTTTAACGGAAACAAGTTTTATTAATAAAAATCTTTCAATTTTCACATTTCTTATTTAAATACAAGGAAGAGGCAGTAGCAAGCTGAGCCTCACCTTGGATTGCGCAATCCCTCACAAACTGGTCTCTGCCATCAATGAGAGCGTGTTACTATGTCACTTTTAATATACGCAACCGTGATTTTTCATAGTTTCGCTGATGAATATAATACATGTTTGTCACTTATTTCTTGTGCTCAGCGATCTTACAACTGCAGTGAAGAGGCACTTGGTGAGGCTGCAGTTCTCCTGCCTCATGGTAGGGGGCAGTAGTGAGCCCGAAGATTCTACTCCACAGCTGCAGAGCAATGATCAATGAAATGATGAGACTTTTAAAACTGGAAGAAGACAAGGAAGTAACAGATATTTTTGTCCAGAAGGATCAGCACATGAACTTCATTTATTGTAGGACTGAAATAATGTTTTTGTTTTTTAATGAAATGTGCGTCACATGGGCTACAGTTTGTAAAGAATGCTGACATGAGATATGAAACATTACCTGTTAACTGCTGCTGATCACATGGTGAATAATCTACTCTGTTGGGCTCTTATTTTTGTAAATCTGATTCTGATGGAGTCGGTGCCTCACCAGACATGAACCTCACCACACGCCACTGATGGATAGTACCATATCTATGTGGGCACCACATCTGGATATAACTGAAAATGTTCCTATATTGGAAATACTGTCAGCTCTTTTTATCCAGTTTAAAAAATTACCCAAACATTAATCAATGATTTAAAAATAAATTTAAACAAATAAGTCCCTAGTTGGGGCAGGTTAAGGTAAATGGTTTATTTACAATTAGTTTCTCCTTAGTGCAAAGCAATTGAGGTCCAGGAGTCCAGAAAAACCAGTCTGTCCAAAACCGAGGTAGATGAGGGATAGAACTTGGACAGCACTGTAACCCTGAGGACCTCAGTGGTGGTTTCTGCTATGGCAGCGGTGGCAAAGTGGCAGCTCCAGTGGGGCTTTCTGTAGAGGAACAGACAAACAAACTAAGATTCTTGGTATCAAAATGGCATCGGGGACAGGATGGCACTTGACTTGACAAATAATTTGGCCAGAGTTGTTCTGCAAAGGATAATAATCCATCTGGCAGAAGACTGAAGCTTCAGTACACAACCCAGGAGTCCACCACAGGTAAATCGAATCACCAATCAGTAGCCACCAAGCGGCAACCATCCCATTTCCGGGTTGAAACCCAATGAGGAAATATGTTTTGTTGCAGTTCCCCTACTGACCACTAGGTGCTGGCCCCAAATCTCCATTGACCTCCATGTTAAAAATGCCAACTATGCATCAGAATTAAACATATTCACAGCCTGGTACAGAAGTTGGTTTTCATCTCTACAGTTACAGTCGATGTTTGACAACTGTACTGAAGTGAACTTTCTTTTGTACCACGCCACATAAATTTATATTAAGCAATAAAACTGACCAATCAGATGTGTGTATTCATTTGATGTACTTGACTAACAGCTAGCCATTGGCTCTGTCGTTGGCTTTCATAGCTTTGTTCCACTTCTTTGCAACATGGTACCATGCACTTGGAGGAAAAATGGGCTTCAGCGGCTCTCTGTAGAAAACCAATGGGTGGCATGACCAGATGGTTCGTCCATCTCTGCATGTCTGTGGTAGCCACCAGAATGAAAACAAAAAGCTGGACGATAAACGCAAACCCTGACACCAGCTGCCTGGTTTGTGCACTACATCACAAACCCACGCTGGACTCTATGAGGAGCCGCTGAAATGGGCTTTGGGGCTAATCATGAGATGTTCAGATACCAGGTGGGGGAGGAGATGTGCTTGAAAGCACATCAGGAAACCTCATCAATTTTTGAAGAGCTTTTTTTTTCCTTCTCAGCCGGAGAATTGTGATTAACTGTTATGCTGCCTCAAGTGAAAACGGTGAAAGGGACTTGAATTACTGACAAATTCCACATTAATCTGCATTTGAACCAAGACTGTTTTCCCAGAGTGTTTTGAAAATTGTGTATCTCAGCGGCTATCAAGAGAACGTAATTAATGTACGCCGTCAGGAAAGTAACGATTCATCATCCAAACTGCAGCACACATAAAGTTGGCCTGTGGGTTGAATCCATCAGTGTCCCTCAGGTGACGCAGACGAGAAAATAAATGACGACCGAATAGCACGTTGAAAGGCCTGCGGGCCGAGGGAGGATGGAGACGCATTCATCAGAGGAAAGAAGCTCTGGTAACTTTAGACTTTAACACTTCTGGAGGTGGCCCAGCTGAACCGCTTGTACTTAACAAAAGGAGTGGATGCGGTTTGGGGGATGCAGAGTGATTTATAGTTTTCATGGGAGCAGCAGGAGGTGTTATTGCTACTTAGAAGGCAATTACAGTGGCAAGAAAAACTCATAACGGTGCACGAAAGGAGGCGTGCTCAGTTTTAACGCCGTACGTAGCTCAATTACTTCACTGTGCATCAACAAAGGCAATTACAGGGTTTCAGGATGCTAAACAATTATTCAAAAATAATTGAGAGGCATTGTAAGCAAATTACGATAAAGGATAGAAATCAGAAATCAGTATATCAGTACTGTGCTTCATTGTTCACTCTTAATTGTTGTGTGAAGCCTGTTATGTTGGTGGTGAATCCCTCACAGCAGGTCCACATGGAAAATAAATAAGATGTATGAGAGCACACGGAGCAAAATATGAAGGCTCACGGGTCTCCAGATGTTGATTAGCATGTTTCTGCAGCTGCTATTGCGCTGTAATTTCCAGGTTGGGCGTTCCTGCTCTCAGCTTTGGCATTCTTTGTTCATTTACTGGGTAAACCTCCAGCCTGCGCTGCATCTGCTGACATCACACCTTCTGAAAGAGAAAATGAGAGCAGCGTCGCGTCCATGCTAATGCGTACCCTCATTAAGACAGCTGAAAATCGCAGATGAGGAAAACGAGGGTGATCGTTCAAATTGATCAAATTTTGTCCACTAAATGGCAAGTAAATGTGCTGAAATGCATAAACGTCTGTCAGATTAAAATTTCCTGGCTAATCTGTTAATCTGTTTGGACAAAACAAAGTTCATGTTGTTTGGAAATCATAAGGGGAACAGTGATGTAAAAGTTGTGATAGAGAGTGTAAATGTGGAGCGAGTTAAAGAAATTAAGGTTCTGGGTGTGGTGATTGACCACAAGATCTGCTGGAAACCTCACATTCAACATGTTTAAGCTAAACTATCCAGAAGCATCTCAGTACTCAAGGCATTAAATATTCTATATTGATCGCTTATTTTGCCATTTCTGAATTGGGGTAACACCTACAAATCCTCACTCCAGAAAAGAGCCATCAGAATGGTTCATCAGGCAGGTTTCCAGGACCACTAAAACTCCCAGATCTGGTAGAGTCTCAAACAGCTCAGCTCATGTAAAAAGCCAGAAACAAACAACCAGCAGATAATATCCAGAAACTGTTTACTGATGGAGAGGGAGGTACCAGGAGTGTTGGAACAATCATGAAGAGTTGAATGGTCACCCCAACCCGCCCCACCTGCGTATGTATATGTACATAGATTCATATTCATAGTTTTTTTTTCTTTCTTTTAAAGCAACGACAGGATGGGGTGTGGCGACAAAAGAAAGATTTGAGTTAGTAAGTGTAGTTCGTTCATGTTCAGAGATTCACAAATAAATATGTAATAAGTGTTTAAAAAATCATCAGGATTTCTTTGATCAGTCAGAAATTGTGACACAAAGTTAACAGTGACTCATGTGTCGCAGTTTAGTGTGAATCCTGCTTTTTTTTTTATTTATCAGTTCTCATCCTCTGCAGACATCTCAAACAACAACACAAGTTCTCGAGTATAAGAAATTAATTTAAGTAAGTTTCTGCTTTACTTTTAAAATATAATGCTCCAGAATGTGATTTTTTTCTTTTAAAATGGCGCATCTCTGATAGCAGACTAAGGCCTAATCCCATTTCATATCGCTGGCCCTACCCCTTAGCCCTACCCTTTAGCCCTACCCCCTAGCCGTACCCCTTAGCCCTACCCTTTAGCCCTACCCCCTAGCCGTACCCCTTAGCCCTACCCCTTAGCCCTACCCCCTAGCTGTACCCCTTAGCCCTACCCCTTAGCCGTACCCCTTAGCCCTACCCCCTCAATTCTCTTTAGGATGAAGGGGAAGGGCTAAGGGGTAGGGGCACACAGCCTTCAAAACGAAACCAGTCCAGGACCAGACTTAATAGATTTGCCTCTTGTGAGTTCATGTAGCTGTAAAGCACTTTGAATTGCCTTGTGTTTGACTTGTGCTCTACAAATAAACTTGCCTTGCCTAAAACTCAGGGGTAGAAGATTTTTCCCAGCATACACTGGAGTCAACAACAACAGAAAGCAGGCGTCCATAAATGTAAAATATAAGCGTTGGTATGCTAATTTTACACCCTTACTGATGTCCATTTATGGGCGCCCTGCTTTCCGTCTGCCGCCATCGTTCTTGACCGTGGTGCGGTCCCATTCTTCAACTTTTATCGCTTACCACTAATCAATGGCGTTTGTTACGTTAGCTAGTTTGCGAATGTCGCTAACGTTAGCGTTCATCAACATAGCCCTCAGTGTTGCTAACGTTAGTCACTAATGTCACTTTGCTAACTTTTCCGTCTGAGAACAGGACTCTTTGTAATCTTTTGTAACTGTAACATGTATGTGTCCTTCAGGGAAGCCAGAGGAAACCCATCGCTTCATAACATTAATTCTGTGGGCCGTGAATGAGCACTGGTTGTCATAGAAACTTGCCTTATAGTCTGACGTATAGCAACTAGCAACAGCTTCTGATGTCATATAACTGTAAAAAAGAAGGCGTATCTTATTTCCTAGAGGAATGTTTACACCTGTACCCCTCACCACTTCCTTTCAAGGTGTAGGGGTAGGGGTACAAAAAGAGAAATGGGATTGGGCCTAATTTGGACCTGATCTGCTCTTTTTCATCGTTAAGTTATAACATTTCCAAATGCTATGCGGACCAGACAAACCTTTATGAACTTTGATTTGGGTGTGTGTTCAATGAGCCAGATGTGGTCCAAACTTCATCAGCAGGTTTTGACACTGAGGGCCAGGCAAGACCCAAAGAAAATCAAGAACTGGACCACGTCTGACGGATATGTGGCATAAACAACGCATAATCATTCTTCTTTGAAAGATAATAGACCTCATTCATGAAATCTTTGTAAATCTGTGAATAGATTTGCACATAAATCACCTCCTTTCTAAAAATCTTCTCATTAAAATCTTTCTCATAAGAATGTGTGTCAGTGAATTCCAAATAATCGCAGGTGGGGAGCATGCTCACAAAACTCGTTAATTGAAAAATCCTCAGGGTAAACTAGTAATCTAACAAATCCAGCTGAGGATTCAGCACTGGCAAGTACTTTGCTTTTGAAATGCTCCTGGTGAGACCTGAAATCCTGATTTGGGAAAAAAGAAGAACAATAGTCTATAAAAGAGATTCAGCATTGTTAAGTCCAAGACTCATTTAAGCCCACATTTTTTATACAAAACAGTGCATGCATTGCAATCCTTAGATCTTCCTAAAACATAATATATGTTGCATTTGCTATTATTTCTATTATTTCAAAGGGCCTGTTAGGATTTGAGGTTTTATTTGACACTGATGAGTCAGTTCGGATACAGTGAGATAACTTTGCCTTGCTGATGGGGGGAAACTGTTTGCATACACAGAGGTTGTCTGTGAGCGTGATCAAAAAGAAGAAATTAAATCTCATGAGAATTTTCTCTTGCTGTTTATTTGGATTAACAAGTGACACAAAATGCTGCAGAGTAAATGTCAATGCTTATTTAATATTGGCACAAAGACTGGTTTGTACATATTATTGTAAAGAACAAAAGAGCAGCAATCTGTCAGCACAACACAAGCCAGAGTTACTGTTATCCTGAGGCCACCTCCTCTCTTGGTGTGTGTTTGTGTTTCTATTTAAGTCTGCTTGGAGTAGAGAGGAGGGACAAAAGGGAGATAAATATTCTAGTGCATTCTTCTTTCCACCACTTTTTCAACAGCATCAAGACAGGTAAGAAGAACATGCATTGTTGTCACGCTACGTCTGTTGTCAGGGATGTAGATGGTATGTACTTTTATACACAGTATAAGATGATGTGAGGGCATGCTTTTAGTTTAGATAGTCCCATTTTGGTCTGACATAAAAGCCATATTTTTTATTCAAGAAAAGTAGAATAAGAACAAGTGTCTTATCAGCTACTTAACAGTGTCTTCATTTATATAGTTATTAAATTCAAAAGGGAAAAATTAAAACTATATTGTGCAATTATAATAGTAACATCATGCAAATCAAGTGAACAACTTAAGCTTTTCTTGTGCATTATCTTGGAATCAAACTTTGTAAATTAATGGTTACATTCACATAATTACAAGTAATCCCACAGTGTGTGGTTAATAATATCCCCTGAACATATAATTCTCTGTCTGTGTATTATGTTACAGCATTGTTACATGTGTAATGTTTCATGTCTGTAGAGGGACAAAAGAATAGTAGTTTATTCTAAAGCTAAATAGAGTTAAATGATCAGAAATAATGGAGCAATATTGAATATCAGATCAATAAAACTCAGTATTTCATTTTTGGAGTAAACATTTATCGGAGTAAACATTAAAGTGTAAATGCAAATTATTTTTAGTTCTCTCTTTTAAAATGGTCTTTTTTTTCTCAAGAAATATCAGGTATGTTTAGTTAAGGGAACAATGAAGCCTAATTTTGTCATTGGACGTCTGAATTTCCCATGAACCCCTGAATTATGGGCATATTGAAGCACAGAACAATGCTCTGAGAACTAGGGGCCTGGTCTATATTTGTATCTTTATCCAGCAGAAAAGTGGGGTTGAAAGCTTGAAGTCTTATCTATGTGGAATAGCTGCCATGTTGGGGGCTTTGCATGCTTCTCCCTGTCTGCCATCACTTTGCTGTTTGGGGACTATGCTATCAGCACTGGGAGGCCAATGGGTGATTTTGGCCAGCAGGCTCAATGAGCACTGTGGAACAATATGTGAAAAAATGCAAACCATTAAAAGTGTCGTCTTTTCAGAAGTGAACAAATATAGACCAAAGAAGCAACAATCCTTAAGCAACCAACAATACAGATAAAGTTTAGTTGGCTCATTTAACACTGTGCTGAGTTGTGTGGGGGAATGAATGGGTGAGGGGTTAACAAAGGAAATCATAGTTAAGACCCACAGGGACTCGCGATCTAAGTAGTTCTGTATTTTGTCTTGCAGGGGAAATCAAATAGCCAAGATGCTGGGGAAAGTGTAAGTGTACAGACTTTCTGTTGTTTCAATGTCCAAATTAGAGTACTAGTTTCACACAACAATTTGGACTTACCAGTGGACACAGAAAATGGGAATAACAGATGTTGTGCAGTATGTTGAAATTCTCACCATCAATAATTGAATGCAAATATTGACTTTCAATTTTTTTTGTGTGTCCACAGACCAGAGGTAAGTTTCAAAGACTTTGTCAAGGTTTCATCGTGCTTAATCACTGACATCAAAGTTACAGTGGATGATAAAAATGTCACGTTTTGAAGTTTAAAGAGAAAAATGTTATTTTTGTAGAGGAAATCTAAAATCTCAGCGTCTCGCAAGCTCATGCTAAAGGTGAGTTCTGAGCCCCGGCTGCATCTTCATTCAGACAGACGGTAAATGAGCTTCTAACTGTTACTTCATTCCTGTTGTTCATAAGAGTTTAATGGTTGCCAAGGCCAAAGAGGAGCTGGAAAGAGAGCTGGAAGAAAAAGAGGAGCAGAAGGAAAAGTACCTAGAAGAGAAAGTTCCTCCACTACAAACCACCGGCATGTCATTGGATGAGCTGCGGGTACCAATGTGTTGCCACAGCAACGTGATATCAATATTTTACTGAAACAATATTGCCAGAAATGTAACTTCTTCAAAAAAAACGAAAACAAAACATCAATAACCATAATCTAACTTCTCATTTTTCACATGCAGACTTTATGTGAAGAGCTACATGCCAAACTAGACGTGGTGGATGAGGAGCGGTATGATATTGAAGCTAAGGTCTTGCACAACAGCAGGGAGGTAAATATTCATGCTTTTGCAGTGCTGCAATATAGTGACCTGATATCGTCTAATGAGCAGCTCACTTTCTCTCTGAATTAATTAAAAGTTGAATTGAAAGTTTGCATAAAATAACCTACTTCATCTTGCTCTTTATTCCGCCCGACAGATCAAAGACCTGAACATCAAAGTGCTGGACCTTCGAGGGAAGTTCAAGAGGCCCAACCTGAGGAGGGTGAGGGTCTCTGCTGACGCCATCCTGCGCTCCCTTCTGGGCTCCAAACACAAGGTGTCTTTGGATCTGCGAGCTAACCTTAAATCTGTCAAGAAGGATGACACAGAAAAGGTAGGCTTGAGAGAAAAAGAAGAGAAACTAGACACACAAATGCCCAAAAAACTTGTTTTCCTGATTTGGTCTCCACTGTTATTAATGAGTATGACTGTGTAAGTGTAAAACAGATTAATCATCTTTCATGGGATGACTTTTCATAATAGAGACCACATTATGAACCTTACCAAAGCTTGAAGATGTTTTGTGATATGTTTTGTGCAGGAGAAGACAGTGGAGGTGAGTGACTGGAGGAAGAATGTGGAGGCCATGTCAGGCATGGAGGGTCGCAAGAAGATGTTTGATGCAGCAAAAGGCCAAAACCAGTGAAGGAGAGCTGTTGGAGAAACAGCTGGCTTTCATTTTTTCAACACCATCGCTTTCTGTCCAAAGACAGCGAATTGAATCGCACAGAGAATTTCTTATTTTGTAACCTTCCTGAAAAGCTTTCCTACATCACTGAAATAAAAATAAGCCAAATGTTTTCTGCTCCCTCACACTTCAGTTTTTGGTTTGAAAGAGACATTTCAAATTATTGCTTCATCCAGACAGCTTGAATATATTTGACATTTACTGTAAATCCAATAATGTATGTACATGCCTATTGTACACTATTTCTTTGAGTGGAAGAAGTGGAGACTTTATTTTATTTTATTTTATTTTATTATCATTTCAACCTATAAAAACAGGGTTTGATCTTTTTATTTTTAAATTATGTAAATCACCATTATAAAACCATGATATTGATTTCTTTTTTGTGTGACTTATAGTAGGGGAGAGTAAAAGAAAAAAGTCATGTGTGTATAGGAAGTGATAAAGAATAAATGTGTGAAGTGTGAAATGGCAAAGTTTGTTCTTGTGACATCACTGATGGTTATCTGTTAAAAATGATATATGTGGCACCAATCTTCTTCCAGTCATTTCAAACTTGGATGCTCAGTGAACATCTGTCTTGTCACAGTAAGTAACCTGAATCCATGAAATCAGTTCCCTGAGTCCACCAGGAAGGATGAATATTTCTGCTAAATGTAAAGCAGAGAAAATGTGCTGTGTGCTACCAGGAGATGAGGATGTCGGTGATGATGGGTTGCCACATCTGAAGCCAGACGTTTCTTGAATGTTTTCCTCTCTGCCACAGGGCGGCAGTGTCCGCTCGATTACTGGCTCCAGATCTTCACCACTGGCTGGTTTCAGTCAACTAATGACAAAACTTGGCTGAGCTGAAGATTTCTGCATGGACTCGTTCATAAATCAGTGACTTTGTGTCTTTTGTCTTAGATGACTCATGGGTGTGGTTTTCAATAAAATCTGGAAGAGAAAGTTTATTAAAGCAAATTTGGCTGAAGTCAGCATTACTTAATTCTGCTGGATTAATGAAAGCATTTTGTATTTGTAATGTATTGTATTGAGATTGGGTAGTTTCCAGACCAATTCACAAGAAAGGAGCACACTGTAGGCATGGCATCCAGTGTCTTACGTAAAAGATATGAGTAAAGAAAGCCAAAAACGTTGAGAGGGAGGTTTCTGGTTGAGCTACAGCCTCCCACTTCTCTGTAACGCCACTGAGCAGATGTCAGCAAACTAACGCAAAGTACAGCAAAAATTCAACATAAATAAGGTAGTTTATGTTCATCAAAGGACTAAAAGATTCAAGAGCTACTCTCTAAGGAGTTTTAATGTTAATATTTTTCTGTGACCTTACTTAATCCACCTCTTACACTTTTCACTTATATATGTCAGGCAAATGATTAGTAGTGTTCAACCTGTTGGATGAACTCTGACTGAAAACTAATTCAAATGTTTTATGTAGAAAGTGTTCTAAAAGAATAAAAATACTGAAGATGGTATTTAAAATGTATGTAAAACTTCAAATTAAGCTCCATGTGGATTTGCATTATTCAGTGTAAACTAAGAGAAAGATGCTGAATCTGTTTGAATTTTTCATGAAGACGCTCCTGCTCATTTTTCATTGCACAAAACTAGATGTGATACCAGACAGCACCATTACCTGCAAGTACACGCTGATGCATCCTCTAAATATGCGTTTCATGGACTGTGATGCTGAATGTACAAACAGATCATGAAAATGCTGCACAAATATCAACAAAATAAATGAGCTTTGCAACAAATACAGTACAGACTACTATTGGGATCAGTGATGTTATGAAAATAGTTTGCATTATTAGTACTGTACATTCGTAAACATTTATTTAAATAGTTCCCTGAAGAAATTTGTACAGAAACTATTACAAAGTAGTGGTTTTGAAATTTCCTCAAAAAAATGTTTGCATTTTAAACACAAACTTTAAACACAAAGTCAAATACCTCCACCAAATCTGAATTTAAAAAATTTAAAAAAAAACTGTATTTCCAACTGAGAACTATACTTTTGTGATCTGAATTTGATTCCAAAAACTTATTTGAACACTTTGGGTGGAGATTTGAGACCTGCCTTGATCTTTCTCCAAAGATCTAATTAAATTCCAACTGGATAAGCAAGAAACAATTGACTCACAAAGGGCATCTATTGAGTAATAATTTCTACTGTAGTGCCCAATACAATTTTATACAACTTTAGAGCAAGCAGTGAAACTCCTGAAAGGTTTGACAAGGTCATAAAGGGTGTTGCTGATAACATGTCATTGCCTGCTAGGTAAGAAATGTGTGATAAAAGGCGAGGTGCAGAAGATAAAGCCAGATAAGGCTTTGGACTTCATTTTAGGCCTTCTATGGAAATTATGCTCATTGGCATTATTGTGAGATACGCCCAGCTATAAGAGTTGATTGCAAGTAAACCTAAAAAAAAAAAATACGGTGTTAATCAGCAATATCCCAGTATGAAATATCGGTGTTTGTTTTCCCAGCGATTAGTGGAGAGGCCACCATGCCTTTGTGTATACATGCACACACAGGAATAGTTTTACAGAGATTATTTCTAACCTGTCTCAAGTCTGCTGGTACTGAGATGATGAGTCATTTTGGAAGCAATAATCCCATGCCATTCTGTTTTGAAGTTTTGAAATGTAAAAATAGACAATGCAAGTCCATAGAGAATGCGTGTTTTTCCCATATAGTTAATGCCATCTACCATCTGTTTGCAGGTATGTGCCCACCAATTGTGAACATGGGCAGCTTGCTGACATGTGATCCAATACAGGGTTTAAAAGCTTATGATCCACAAAGAGGGACACAGTACGCAATTCCCCATTGACCCGAGTCTGAAGCACACATCACAAGCTCAAGATCTGGGTAAGTGCTCTCTTCAACATTCTGCACGACGTCAGTATTCTTATTCCTTAGGGTTTGTTTGCATTTTCAGAATTTTAAGTTCAAACTGGGCTTATTGCACAATCCAAGACTGCTGAAGATAGGCAATCACAACCTTTTCAACCTTTTACCTCTCTGCATATGCAGGTACAGTGTCCTAAACATGTCAGACACAGAAGACACCGTAGATGAGTGAGTACTTTAAAAAAAAAAAAAAAA
>JBAMYA010079754.1:0-23547 GCA_037176975.1 Arrhamphus sclerolepis | reverse complement strand
GAACTACAACAGCGCCCACGAAGAGGCGGCTGTTCTGTTTTCTCAGCTTAATGAAGCTAATGAAGCTTAATAAAAGCGGCAACAGTTGAAGAACTACAGACCCGCTGTACGAGCTCATTTGCTGTCTTGATAATTTCTGTCAAAATAAAATACAAAAAATGTCTATACACCATAACCTCTTTAGGCTTTTAATTTTTGCGTACACAGCTCCGTTCCCGGGCTATAGTAGAATTTTCCGGTATACCCACAATGCATCTCAGGATAGGGCGGGCCGAGAAGGATACGCCGGACCCGTCCTTAAAATCGGGGAAAAGAAGGATGCATTTGTAGGCCGCATTTGAAGGAGCCTTCAAATTGGGACAGCCTTACATCGCTGTGACGTAATCGGCCTTCTAAGGATGCGGCCGCTGGATTGGGACACAGCTACAGATGCTGAATGACAAAGGCCCCAAAATGGAACCTTGAGGAACGCCATGTTTCTTTTTTTTTTTGTGAGCTCAGATTTGTAGTTTCCAAAGGACACAAGATAGTCCCTGTTTATTAGACAGGACTCAAAACAGGTAAGTGCTGAAGCAGAAAGTCAAACCTAGTTTTTCAACCGATCTAGCAAGATGTTACGGTTAACCAAATGCAACCGAATTGTCAATTATTTTAATCAGAGATTAAGAAAATTCTGCAAAGTATTTTCAATGAACCACTCAATGACTTCTTCTGATGAATCACATACCCCAGCTGATAGCCACCACAGAATCACCTGCTCATGCAGTCTGAGCTTCATCTGCTGTTCCTGCAGTTTCTCCAGAGCCTTAAAAAAACATGCAAAGAAGAGATGCTTTTGCGTAGAGAAGAATATGCACCTGCGGGATACTATTTGCATGTGGAAGAATAATAGAAGTCAGTAGCTCTAACAGAAGCAAGGGCAGAAGTTGGAAGTCGTAAGTTCTGCAAAAACTGTGGGCCTCACTAGAGAAATGAAAAGGAGCTGATGAAGTCGCAAGAAAAGAGAAAATGGTGATGAAGGCAACAGCAGAAGATGAGGCTGAAATCAGGAACAACAGACTGTCTCCAAAAGTTGCAAATGTGTTAGAAGTGAAGACGTCCATCATGAGAGTCCACTGACTGACCACAAACTGAGACCAGAGGATGAAAAAAGAAGAAAGGAGTAGAAACACAGCTGGTACGAGGCAACATGAGAGGAAACCATCTCGAGTCTGAAGGACAGCAACTCCTTTGGATCTCTGCAGAGTGAGTCTGAAGGTAAAACCAAAGGTGATCTGCAGGAAAAGAGACACAGATGGATGGAAACACACCTAACAGAGCACCTGACGCTGTTAACTGTGAGCGTCTGTCCCTACCTGAGGCTGATACTCTGACCAAAGATCTGGAGATGGACGCAATGGACGGTAGTTTTAACTCTCATGAAAACACCTGAGAGACGAGAAGATGGAAAAGAAGGAAGGAAGCTGAGGGGATGGAGCTTCAAATCTTCGACCCTGCATTTCCACATCAGATCAAACATGGTCACTTTTGCATTTATTAGAAGATAAGAGTTTAACATTTAAGCTTCAGGAATTTCATGAAGTAGATTTTCAAATGTCTATGTCCTTCTTTCAATCCGTCCAAGCCGCCTGTATTTTCAGGAAACCATGACAAGCTTTGGAACCATCTCCATGGAAACATAATAAATCTGACTAATGACTTCACTTCTAGTTTGTGCTGATTTTTTTTTTTTTGAAAGGAATGTAAAATAAAAACAAATTTGCTACAGCAGAAGACTCAAATAAGGCTTGGATGATGCTTATAATCCAATTCCACATGAAGCCTTTGAAATGTGTATTTTTAACTCATGATGTTCCTGTTTTTCAGCACTACAAGAAATCAATGCAGATTTTTTTCCTGCACATTGAAACTAATACTTCTACTTCTTTTCTCTCCAGGCCCAAAACAACGAGGGCTTCCAATGATCCATGAATCATTACCCCATTCTCTCATCTCTTTTGGCTTCTTCCTCAATTACCTTCTCGTTCTGGCTTTTATTCCACTTTGTCATTTTTTTTCTTCTTTGTATCCTGCTTCGGTATTATGTCCTCCTAAGTGGCTTTTGGGCATGATGCTGAGCCCCTCATGTTGCCCCCTTTATCATCTATATAATAGAAGCACTGTAGTGTTTGTATGAAAGGGCAAACACAATGTAAAGTGCTTTATAGGACCTGAGCGAGATTAACAGGGTGCTATCTAAGTGCAGACCATTTAACAGGAAAAAAGACAGAAACATTACCAGTTATGGCTGACTATGAAGGAAAAACGAAGGGAAATCTGTAGACCTGTAGTCATCATGCTCTACTCTAATGAGTTCAGATCCCAGTCACAGCAGTGGGCGTCTCCTGACAGAAGAGTGATGAGGATCTGAAATTTCTGTTCCAAGATACAGCCGAACAGGTGCGCGTCCTGTTACGGATCATAGTGCATTTCCAACAGTGAATGAGAATTTCATGCACCTGTACCAAGTGACAGCTGTTGTCTCAGGAGACCAGTCCTGAGTAACATGTTTACCATATCAGAACTGAGTCCCATGAGGATTTTCCACATGCCTTAATATGCGTAAATATTTGTTTGCAGAAGTCAAACCACCATAAACAAGCACTTTTTATATCCCCATTTTCTTATATGCAACATCAAAATATGCATAAAATGGTTCTAAACCCAGATTTACTTTAGCAGGTAAATGCAAAAAGGCTGTTTTTTGTGTGTGTTTTTTATGGCATCAACTGCTTAGGCAGTGATAACATTTTAGTAACGTTTTAGCACCAAAATAAAAAGTAAACCAACCCTAATCATGATGCTTTTGATGATTTTTTCCCCCTCAGAGCCCAGAAAGATATACTGTAGACCTGCGATGAATCATAAACACTGTTTATGTTGAGTTAATGCTCTGCAAATGTTATAAGTTATGCAACTAATTTATTCAATGGATGTAGCTTAAAACATTTTCTATTGATGACTTTGCTTTAGTGAGAGTATATAATCGGTATATTTACGACTGTAAATATACAGGCTAAGCAAAAATTTTTTGCACAAATATAAATTGCAGGCATTTGCTGTGAAAAAACACATCATCCTCTTTGTCCCATCTGAGCACACACACACACACACAGAGTCCTGTCCATCTACACTTTTAGGATATGTTATCTATGATGGCTTTGTAATCAACAGACAGAAATGCAAACGTATGCATACACATCATGATTACAACCAACAGATGACACTTCCTGCTGTTCTTCCTTTAATAACATAACAACGAGTATTCATCAGCATTAGCATGCAGTACCTACAAAACAAGCCATAACAAATAATGGACTCACACTCAACAGATTACAGTATACCTTACAGTGTAGGGCATATTTATATTCAAAATAAACATATTAAACATTTAGAACACCTTCAATGTACTTGTCTGCCTTTTGTATTTGACAGAAAGGAAACACAAAGTCCAGAAGCCAAGAACATGAATGTGGTCTGCTGGCAGGACTTGCAGTCATCTCTGTTTGCTATACTATATTTGGGACTGAAATATGCTCCTGCAAAATTCACTTTGCCCTCTCTGTGAATTTGGAAGCATTGCAAAAAGACACAAAACCTGAAATTACTTTTTCTAGGCTGAAAAGCCATCCATATTCAATAGCAGGGCCGATAAAACAGATGGCTCATTGTGGTACAGAAGTGAAGAGCATATAGTTCAGGCAAGTACGCTGAATAACAAAAAGCAGGCACAGAAAGATGGACTGGAGCTTTTGTAAGGTGTTTTATAAAAAGGTTTTGGGCAGAATATTTCTTTTCTTTCTTTATTTCTTTTCTTGATTTGACAATATAGACTATTTCAAAGTGTCAACGTAAATAAAGCCAAACAATCTGTTTACAATCTATTCCGATTTATTCTATTTTTACAAGATGGCCAAATCTTTATTTGTTTGTTTGTTTATTTATTCATTCAATCATTGTGATGATGTCAAATTCAAAATGTGCTATTCTATTACCTGATATATGTTGGACAAGGCAATGAAAGTCTTCATCTCAAAGGCCAGCTGTGTGGATAAAGCTGGTGGTGTGAGTCATCGTTACCTCACTGCTATCCAATTACAGACAACAGTGGGGATCTCAAGACTTTGACCCATGCTGGCGAATTCTGGGGTTATCTAAATCTGACAGTTTAGTCTATCAAGCCTGTTATTGCTGTTCTACCATCCTATATGGAAAGAGACAACTAACACAGGGGAACAGGTGAATCTTATTCCACTGACTAGTAGTAATGTCTTTATTCAGCTTCATATTTCCCCCAAGAAAGAAAACCACAAACCCACATGAGCACCAGACTTAGCACTGTACAAATGTTTCCCAGCATCTGAAGCTAGGCTATATATAAAAGCAAAAAGAAATAAAAAAAATAAATGTAAAAATTCTTCAGAAAGCTGTAAAAGTGGATTAAGTCTTCTGTCACAAGAAATATGGTTAAAAAGGGGAGAAAAATCTATGGAAGTGAAAAGCCAGCAGCAAAAGTAAAACCTTCATTTGGATTCAAATATAGCTTCGCTTTTCCCAAACAGGTAATGCATGTAATATTCAGCAGATGATACAAGTTCACTCTTTGTGAAATTCTGTCAGATACTGCTGAAATAGTAGGAGCTGTGATGAATAATTGACGATTTTTTGCACCAACAGCAATTAACAGTATGCAAATTAAGGCTGCTTTTGGTCCAAGAGAAATAGGTTGTGATACAAAGAACAAGGACGTAGCTATGGAGGTAACTATGTTTCAATCAAATGGTTTTGATGACATTAGAATTTAATAATTATACTATAATTTCTAAATGAGAGATGTTTTTCTTTTTACAAAGACATTTTGTGTTAAACACCATTTACATACCATTTTGTCAGTTTCAGACAACACATAGTTTTGCCTGGTAACCAAATCAGCCAAATAAGTTTTTGTTTTGTTTTTAAGCAGAAAGTCCTCACAATGCGGGAAGCGCCATTGGTCGGTTTTTAAGTGTCCTTGCCTTGTCCTCGGTGCAACCTGAAGTCCCACAGGTGAGTGCCACCCAACTGGCACCGAGAAATTAGAAGTTTACTGGCAGGAAGTGGGAGTCACTGGGAGTATACTCATTCAAAGACCTATATTTGTTCTGACTTATTCTTTCTAGAGTTGCACATTTAAAAGGATGAGTCATGCCAAATAAAATGGGCTTTTCGAATTATAAACTGACCCTTTCCCTATAAGTGGTACAAATCTTTTCTAAAGCCATCTAATAAGTTTGCACATAGTCTTCATGGGTTAACATCACGTCAGTGGAGGAATTGGAGCCGCTGGTGGTGTTTTATTTTGAAATTTCAATGGATTCTTTCTGCCATTTTCGTGTCCCACTTTCTGACAACTTGACGTGCTGTGTGTAAACTGATGTGGTCTACCAGTGGCCAAGTCTCCACACATATCTCTGACGAAGCAGCGTGAATGGTTGTTTCTGGGCCGCTGCAGGCCACTTCTGGTGCAACTATACTCATTCACTTGAATGGCTGCAATTCACAGCAGCTGGCGCACCGCTTCTGTTCCATGGCCGTTCTGCGATATTAGAGCTGTACATCAAGACAGTTCAACACAGCAAGGTTTTCCTTTATGATCTTATTTATCAGTCATCCCCAAATAGTATGGGAGAGATTCAACAACCCATGGCTATAACCTTTCAAAGGTTGCTGGCAGCCAGATAGGACTTCCTGAGATGTGTGGCAGGTGTAGAAGTTTCTAAAGTAGGCAACCACCAAGATGCAAGTCGAAATGTGGAGGAAGTTGAGGACGAACTACTTGAAGATTTTGCCCTTTTGACTGTCTGAATTTGGTCCCAAGATTATAGTTGAATGTTCAACAAAGTCAGAAAACGGTGATGGTGTCCCTGCTTTCTGACAACTAGCATCAATGTTCCGTTTGACAGGAACTTGATCATGCCTCTTGCTACCACTGTGAAGAGAATCTTTCTTTTTCCACTGAGTAAGGTAATGCAGTTGAACTGAGAAATAGTCTGGGAATCACATTTGTATGTATTTATTCCTTAATGGCTGCCTATTTTTGGCTTGTCTCACCAAATGCACTCCAGGGCAGCTACAAGAATACAGTGGGAGGTGCCTTTACAATGACAAACACCACACACACTTGTAATGGGTGGTAAAACATGATCATAAAATAATTCTATAAGTCTATATGTTTTTTTGTTTTTTTTAAAGGAACCCCAACAATTGACACCTAGTCGTCCCTCCCTGCCTGGCTGCTCAGGGTTGTGCACCTGCCTGTGATGGATTGAGGTGGATGTGGGATGTGGGGTTGAGGGACCTGGCTGCCACCTTGTCCCCACCTCACTGGGCCGAGGTCTCACTATGCCTCTTTTAATTCACATCAGTAGATCCGAGCATAAGCACACAAGTGTTACACACTAAGGGACATGATAGGGTCATAGGTAGTAAGTCGGTAGTGGAAACATGTGGTGGGCAGACTGTGACAAAAGAGTGTGTCACTGTCTTCCTTACCACGCCCCGTCCACTCCTGCCCTCCTTTTCATGCATCCAACTTTCCCTAATCACTTTAGTCGGGGTTCACACAGCAGAGGCTTTTGGCCTAAACATGCTCACTGCATTCAAAATTAATGGCACAAACAGGAATGACGAATGGATGTCAAAACCAGTTCACACTGCCACTTGACTGCTACATGAAGAAGATCTCTGTATGAGTACTTCAGATATGTTCTAACCCCATGCTGCTTGCTAATTATTTAGAAAATGGCAACAAGAAAGATTTGAGAAATGATTGATGTTGCTATGAATCATTGTTGTGTTCATAAAAAAAGAGAATTAAACACATCAAGACATTAAATGCATGTCCAGCTGAAGTCTAACTTTTTTCAGTAAATCAACTGGTTCATTAAGACTCCAATGACAAAAAAAAACAGCGTAAAGTTTAACAGACTTCACAAAATGGAGATGTCAGCATATTAGCTCATGAATTAATACTGTTTGGGAAATTAATTAAGCACATTAAAACAATGGCTTTAATACATTTGACTTTTTTTTTTTTTATCTTTTGCTAATTAAAAAGAAAGGTTTTAACAATGAATCAGTATAAAGTTTAGTCATGTCTCATCTCAAGTATCTTAATTATTTTAAATTGTTTTTTTGAAAAACAAAACAAAACAAAAACAAACAAGAACTCCACATTACATTTAGCAGAAGCTTTTATCCAAAGTGACTTACAAAATAGGATTTCTATTTGCCACAAGTTTCTTTTGTTTGTTTGTTTATTTGTTTTATGCCGGATGCCCTTCCTGTCACAACTGGGATTCAAACCTACATGATGACGTAACCGCTACCACTAAGCCACCACTCCAACTACTCCGACTGTTCTAGGAAATTGGGAATAATTTATATTTATTTAATATTAGGGAACATTTTAACAACAAGCTTTTCAGGTATATTAATTGCACATTTGATTGTGTTTCCACAACAATCAAATTATACTACTGGATTTTAATGTTAAAATTAACCCATTAAAAAGTCAATGATAAAATATTTTTATTTCAGTGGGCTGTCCAATGTTTATGGGGAGTTCTTGATATACCTAAGTGACCTGCTCAATTACTATATGCAATCATATGTTTATTTTTAAGAACCCAAAATAGTAAAATGTGCTACTGACTGTGTACATTGTTTTGAATCAGTCCCCTCCCTCACATGCATCCTCTCCATCAGCTTCTCTTTCCTAATGCACACTCACAGGATCAATACACGATTGTACACAGAAGGAATGTTCACCAACTAGATTTAACAACTTTTAGATATTTCTTTTTCCAGACCCTCTTAGCAAATTCAATTTCAAACAAAGCACTTATCAAATAGTCCAAAGTAATTTTTTTTCAGGAATGACTGACATGTCAGTATCAACAATTTGAACAAAACAAGTTGGATGTTTCATATTTAAAAATAAATTGGATTGCTAATAATGAGATGTAAAATGCTTTTCTAATTATGTTTTTCCCCAATAAAGTAAGCAATTAACAGACTAGCAGATTAGTTCAGTAGGAAATGATGAAAATATCTAAATATCTTCAATTTGTTTTCACGTTAAATTCTATGAAGAGGCCCTTTTGTCTGCCTCTGAATTGGTGTTGGCAGTCAGTTTAAGTTGAGGTGACAGACAGTGGATGTAGCCTCAGGCTGCCCAGGTGCCAGTATGACATGCCAGCGACACATGAGCAAAAACAGGCTGAGAACAACAAAAACAGCTCATAACACGAGAGTTCAAAAAAGCAGCTGGATAAATTCTTTGTAAAGATTTAAGAGTAGGGAATGACGTGAAGTTATCCATAAAAGAGAAAGATGGAGCCCTCGCAGTAAAAGTAATCTATGTTCATTGTGATTAAGTGGTTATTTTGTAAGCTGACAAAGGATTACTGTAAAAGATTCACAGAAAACTCCACCCCTTATGTATTCAGACATTATTTAAATATAGTTCTATAAATCGTCTTTTTATTTCTTAACAAAATGCACTTTGATCGTGTTCCAGTGCTTGAAAAGACTTCAAAAATATATTTCATTGATCAATTGTTGTAACAGCTGGAGCAGTGAACACCAGTATCAGCCGTTTACCAGTGGCTGTATAGAATTTTTAAGGGTATTATGGTGTGTGACATAAAGTTGTGCTATCCAGATGAATAAGCACTGTGTATTTTTAATTGGCTGTGACAACAGTAAAACACAACCAAATGCATAGGAGAAATTAAAAGTTAAAATGTGGGTTGCAAAGCTATTTTGCAGTGGCCTCCTTGGAAAATCTTGATGTAAGTCTTCTTGGGTAAGTCTCCAGAAGATTCTTAAACAAGGATTTATGACCCTCTCAAACTTCAAAGAGTGAATGGTTGACTGAACCTTTTCACATTTGCTGAGCCCAACATGCCATTATTCCTGCATCTGTGACAGGGCTTGTTTCAACTTTAAAGTTTGGCTTTACAAGCTGTTTTTTTTTGTTGTTGTTGTTTTAAATCCTGATATGCATTTAGAAGTGGATGAATAGTCTGTTTTACATGTACAATTATATTCACGTGTTTTTTTCCACTAAATTTAATTAAACCAGTTAAATGCAGCAAAAGCTAAAGATGATTAAATTAGAACCAGTCATATGTTGATGAACCCATATACACTTCTTGAAAAAACAGAGTGTGTGCAAAGTGAAGTATTATGCATTAGGAATATATATGTATGTCAGAAGTCAATAAGCTGATGATGTCAAGAGAAAGGACAAAACACCACTTTTTCAAAAACATTGTTAACTTGAAATTTGTTCTGTGATTTGCCCCCAAAATTATCTGATATCTACAACTATTAGAGAGACACAGCTTTTGTGAGTTTCATTAACACTGAAGTTAACTCTCTGTGGTGGCAGGGTGTGGTTCCTGCTCAGCTGCAGGGAGAAATGTGGAGCAGCGGCACACAGAATAGAGCCACAGAGGGACTGATTGGCACAGCTGCTGTGAATTTGTTAATCATGTCTCTCTGTTTAGGAGAAACACGCCCAGACCAAAGAAGACAGAAACCAGAACCTCCAGCTACTGCTGCATTAGTATCTTGTACAATAAACCAGATCTGTCCGTAGTGATTGTGTGTGTTTTCTTTCTGGCTGGAATGAACCCTGAGTGGCAGCATCTTGCCGCACCCTCATTAAATGTGGCGGTATTTAAATTATTTGAAGTGTAATACTGACCAGTCAAAAATTTATTTTGGTAACCAAAGATCGCATTTGCTTAAAATACAGAATGTAGCGTTTCAATGAACGGAAATCAATGGAAGATAATTCAAATAATAATAATAATGATGATAAGGTTTTTTTTTATTTTTTTATTGTTATTGACTAACCCACTGAATGCTAAACAACAACAACAAAAATAACTGAATTACAACAAAAAAAAAAAATTTTCATTGGAGCCATTTACCCAATTGTAAAATTATTTTTTTTAACCAGCAGCAAACAATCCCTCTGTAATTTGTTGTCTGTATATAAAAAAAAAACCTCTTCCTGAAGTATTGACATCAAAAGTAAGGTGTATTGTGCTTAGATTAGATTACATTTAATCAGATTTTGCCAACTCCTCCCAGTAAACTGAATGTATTTAAAATTCTTTCTTAAAGTTGCATTTGTCACACTTTGATTTGTGCTCTGGACAAAAACCTGTTGCCTTGAAATGTTTACATCCTCTGAAACACACAGCTCATTTATTGGCATTTCAAATGTCCATCCTTTTAGCATGACCAGCCACTCTCCCCCCGTCATTTCTCCAGTTTTACCTTGTCCTTCAGAACTAATGGTATATGTAATAATGTAGTTTTTGTCTGGCTTGAGAAGCAAAAGCCTATGAATAATCATGATTCAACACAGTAGAAAACAATGTTTCTTTTTTTTTTGACAGACTAAATACTCTCGTTTGATTTGACAGGGCTATGGTGGTAGCCAAAATCAGAGATGGAACAAGGACAATCTTGTCTCAAAGAGAGGCTGAAGAACTAATCCATGACTGGATTACTGCAATCCCTGATTATCAAGCAGTCCCAAAAAATGTTTGAAAAGCATCCATGTTATCAAAAAGGCTACATCAAGAGTTAATGAGAATTAGAGTTAAAATTATAATTGTCCAATTTTAGCATCCCCATTGTTCCTCATCAAACTGAGAGTATATTTTCAAATATTTCTGCTGACAAACCTCCATCATATCACAAAGTTCCTTTTTCCATTTCACAGTTACCTTTTAATCGTTAAAACTATTTTTTTCTCAGACCCCAGGCATACTTGTGGTTCCTATGGTTTCCAGATTAGAAAGGTGGCAGAGCCTTCAGCTGTTTCGCTCAACTCTTTTTGAAATACCCTCCAGTGAAAAAATACAAAAGATGAGAATTCACGGAACAGGCCGACAAAACCTTCAAGACTTGAAGACTGTTTGTGCTGAATGGGCAAAAAGGCCATGAGCAACACGTGACGAGTTCCTACACAGAGCAGGCATGCATGGATGCGAGGATTTGCAAGGATTCAGTGCGTGTGATCAGCTCACCTGCCAAACTATTGGCTCCATACGATCAGCTGTCGCAGACAGGCAAACACTCAGTACAACTGTGTGAGAGGCGGAGGTCAGAACACTGGCAATGATGGCTTCTCGCATGGAGAACGGCAGCATGGTGTAAACCACAAACACGATGAAAAGGAAGAAAGACACCTGTGGAAAAAAGGACACATCTGTGATACACCTGCAGAAGGAAAGTGAAAAAAACACAAAAGTGGTGAATACAAACAAGAAATACCAGTGTTGACAGGCCTGTGGGGGGGTATGACCCACTAAGTCTGTTCACCAACAAGAGAGTAACAATACTTTTTTATGCAAAAAAATTTACTATTAATCAGTTTCATCAAATGAATAAGTGAAAAAAGACACGTTGCTCAATACAGGAAAGTACCTGCTATTTAAAGACTCAATGTAATAAAGAGCACTCATATTTGTGCTGGTAAGTATATTTTAGTGTGGAGAACTAAATGACCAGTGCGTCTTTTGATTTGCAGTATTAGCTCAAACATTAAGTTTTTAGCTTTCATAAACTCATTTAACTTCAGGAGGCAAAGAAGGAGAGTCACTCCTTTATTTCAAATCTGACTCCTTAAATGTATCTGGCATTTTATACAAAGCTTCTTCTACTGCAGGGTTAAAGTTGAGGCTCCATGCACTGATAGAAAGGGGTCAGTGTTCTTGTAGCCCCAGCAAGGTGCCAGTTAACCTTTGATGGTTTATTTGCTGGGCCAGTGGGGAAGCTGGATATAGAGTGGGGGTAGTGAGATGGAGGGAGGTGAGGAAAGGAAACAAGAGAGAGAGAGAGAGAGAGAGAGAGAGAAGGCGACTGAAACAGTGCTTTCTCTGTTTAAGCTAGGGTGACAAACACACTGCAAGCCAATTTACCAGTAACTACAGCCAAATAGTAAATACTTAGAATTGTCTGATGTACTAACTGAAATAATTTGAAATGCATTCATATTTAAGACTTGCTTTAAAAAAGCTTAATATGGAGCTCAGTAATTGCAAACATTTAGTTACCAACTTTACTGTAGGAGACATTAACCACAGTTCTTTGAAAACTGAATGATTCATCAAAATACAGGAAACGACAGGAAATGACAGATCATGGAAAAATGAGTTCCACCAAGTCTTGTACGATAGAGGCCAGTTACACCCACATGTCAGTTCATAGACAGTGTGTCACAGGGGGTGAATTAAAAGAAAATTATAATTCCTCAGGAGTGGAAAGAAGGGATGGAGCTAGAAATGTTGGCTATTAGCTCCAGGTAAATTGCTACCATTCACGGCTTTCCCTCAACCATTGTTTCTAACAGGTTACCAGTGGTGATAGCAGACACTCACAGGAAACCTTCACCGAAAACCTGAGAAGAAATCTCAAATTCAGCTGCAGGGGGAACACGCCAGCATCTGCTGCAGTCCCCGAGGAGCAGCAGAAATGACTGAATCCTTTACTCCTGTCAAAACCATGAAATGCTTGTTAGTTTAGACTAACTCGTATCCTCTCCCTTCTGAAATGACTCCACACGCTGCCAAGGGGGTAGAAATAAAATCAGAAGCTTTGGAGAAACCTGTGCTTCTCCAAACCTATGAATTAAATGAGCAAGATAGGTTGTTATACAACACTAAGAGGAAGTAAATTCTTTTCTCTTCTCCTGTATTTTAGGATGTAGTGAGATAACCTGACCAATAACGTAGGAGCTCAGGGCAAACATTTTTATGAGTACTGAATGCTGAGCTTTTACTTGCCCTCAAAGCTCCAAAGTCAACCACTTCCTCTTCTCTTCCTCTTAGCAGGAGTGGCTCCAGCAGGTCCAAAGTAATTGCTGGACCTTGGTCCCTGTGGACCCTGTTGGTTTGCTACTGGCATCTCTAATAACCTGCTTCCATCACTAGTGCCCTCCTGCAGTCATATTTGCAAAATCATGGTGTGCCTGTGTTGGCTGGTAAGGCGTGGTTTTGCGCAGGTAGAAAGGTTAAAATATAAAAAGAATCCCACCCTATCTCATCTCACATTCACTAATGTACTACATGGTCATTCAAGCATAATGAAAAGGCTGATCCACAGAGAGCTACTACAACCAGGCTGATTATGCATCCACACCCCTCCACTGTACCTCTGGACACCCAAAGTTTGAAGTCTTCTCAAAAGCTGAGTTAGGGGTACCTATCAAGTGATTTACTCAGGTCTACTTTTCTGTAGCTGTATAAAAGCCAAACCATAGATACAAAGAAAAAAAACCCTGTGCTGGCTTCTTTTAAGAGGAGTTGCATTTTATGTCATGTCGGTTGTTTTTGCCTAATAACTCTGGATATTTAATGAAAATAGTATGATTGTGATTCATCCAAGACCAGATTACTTTTGATGAGGTAGCTTGTAATTTAGAAGGCAACCAATTCTCATCATATTAGATGAGTAAACTCATCCTATGGCCCCATCTGGTCCAAAAGATACATAATGACTAGAACCCAGACATATTATCACTTCTTCATCTGTTGAATATCTGATCATCAAAATGTTCTGGTACTGTATGTCTGCAAGCTATTTGTGTTCAATGTTACTGTGACCACCAAATTTTCTCGCCGGTCATGGCAGAACTATGAAAACTGCGCAGCTGCTAAACCTCTTTTTCACATCAAAGATTATCTTTAAAAGACATGCAATCTGGCATTCCAATTTACACTTTTTATATGACAGCTCCCCGAACAATCCTACTGAATGGAAGAAAATTAGATGTGGAAAATGATAACTCTGAAGAGCTCCCATATTTCTACAACCCATTACAGAGACGATGTGTAGGATGAGAGGCAGCCAACCGCAGCGTCTTCACACAAACGTCTAAAGTACAGAAGGTTTCTTTAACACCAAATTAATTGAGGATGGAGGAATGTGTTGAAATTACTGCTGACACCACAGAACAAATGTCAACAAAAAGTTGATTAACAGCTTTTCCTTCTTGTGGTGTACACGCAAATTAACTCACTGAAATGAGGAAGTATTAGGACAACAAATATATTAGCGTAGTTAAAAGAAGATGTGGAATGAATACAAAACATAATATCACAAACCTATGATTTTAATTAATTAATTTATTTATTTATTTATTTTTAGTGTAGCCTAGTTTCATTATTCTATTTCATCATGATTTGAATTATTGCCGTAAGATCTTTACAGCTTTTGATTAATTTTAGGAATGCTGACTTTACTTTTTCTCTGTTTCCTGTTACACAAAAATCAACTTTGGTAAGTTTAGGGACCAAAAACACTTGCTTGGGCTTAGAGAGTACATGCTTTTGGCATCTCTGTTGATGAGATGGCACCACTGTGAACGGGCAGCCGACAATACAGACTACAGAGTGTTTGTTGCCAGGATGTGTTTGGATATGATCTCCAAGTGCTTCTGGATATCAAAACTTCTCTGGAGATGCAGTCAAAACCTTCATTCTGATGGCTAAACCGCAAGTCTTTCACTTGACCGCAACCCTGCTTCACCCACCAGTGGAGGAGTCAGTCCTCTGGCCTAGACTGGTCCACCGCTGCCGCAGAGTGGAGTTTGGGAAACTTCCCAGACTCGCGAGAGCTCCTGTACACAGCCAGGATAAACCTTCAACTGCATCTCAGTTCTCTGCAGCTCTTAGTAACTCAGTACCTTGTGCAAGATTAGTATGATAATCTAAGTCCTGATGAATTTGCAACTGTCTTCAATCCCACATGCACTGAACTTTTGGATTCAGCGGCTCCTCTTAGGACCAAACGTTCCCAGCCCACGGCAGAGCCATGGTGCACTTTTAGAAGTACCTGCAGAGCGATCAAAGAAAATTTTTTAAAAATCATCTTCAAATCTCTTTTTATTTGAGTACCAAAGTGTTGTTAAAGCTGCAAGATCCCTTAAAAAGAACAACTAATCTTATATCAAATAATTCAAACAAACCTCAGTTTCTTTTTAAGACTCTTAACTCTCTTTTTCTGACCCCAGCAGGGCCACATGGTGATGCTCTCAGATGCTCTCTCTTGCTGAGAGAAGATTGCTTCTATCAGGTCTCCTCCTTCACTTTGTCTTTTAGATCCTGCATCTTTCTCTACTTGTCCTTTTACTTTCGATAATTTTGAGCAGGTGTCTCTCTCATCTTTAACTGAGCTTGTTAACCTCCTGAGGCCTCCTTTGGACAGTGTTCCTTCTTGGCTCTTTTAGAAACATGCTCAAAGGTCATGTGTTGTTGACCTGACCAGTTCACCTCTGAGGCCTGGCTGTGTTTCTGCTGCTTTCAAACATACTATTGCACAGCCTCTCCTCAAAAAAGAGAAAATTTCATACCACTGTTCAGGCCACTTCCCAAGCTTCCTTTCCTGTTGAAAGTTTTCGAGAAGACAGTTTATAACCATTCGCAGTCATACCTTCATTTTAATTAGAGAAATTCAAGCCTGGCTTTAAAATGTTTCATAGCACAAAAACAGCACTGCAGAGTTTTTAATAACCTGCTCTTGTCTTCTGACTGTGGTAATTCTGCTGCTCTGTTTTTTTTTAGATCTCACTTCAGCCTTAGTAGATCATCACATTTTATTATTTTGTCTTAACGTGTGTTGGCATCAGAGCTGCAGTTTTTAGCTGGTTGCAGTCATATCTGGCAGACAGGAGTTTCTCAGTCTGGACCAGTATTCTTCAGCAGCATCCTCACTTAGATGTGGGGTTCCACAAGGTTCCATTCTGGATCCTATTCTTTTTCTTTGTACATGCTTCCGTTAGGCTTCGTTTTTTGAAAGAATGACATTGCCTTCCATTGTTTTCTGTCTGCCCATTCATACAAGGCCTAGTGGGTCTATAGAAACCTTGGTGAACTGTCTTGAAGACGTTCATTCATGGTTGGGGACAGACTTCCTCTTTTTAAATAAGGACAGGACACAAATTATTGTTTCAGGTCAGTCAGACGTATTGGATGGTCATGTAAGTGTAATTGGCCCATTATCTTAGTACTGTAAATACTTTGTGAGAAACCTTGGTGTTATTTTTGTCCCATTAGCAATGTTATTGAATCTGGTTTCTTTCATTTCCAGCTCTTAAGTAACATAAAATCATACCTCCCCTTCAAAGATCTAAAGGGAGCCATGTTTTCATCACCTGTCGATTGGGTTACTGTAACTCTCTCTACTTTAGGATTGATAGATCGTTGCTCCATCATTTACAAAGTGTTCAGAACTCAGCAGCTCACCTTCTGACAGGGAAAAACGACATTAGCACATCACACCAGTGCTGGCTTCTCTTCACTGGCTTCCTGTGCAGTTCAGGGTCCAGTTTAAAGTTTTATCGTTTGTTTTCAAGAGTCTTTACAGCACAGAACCACCTAACTTATGAGAGCTTTTAAACTTTCGCCTGTCAGAGCACTGAGATCAAGCAACCAGCTGCTCTTGATAGTTCCCCGATCTAAATTAAAAGGAAGAGGTGATAAATCTTTTTCTGTTACTGCTCCCAAACTCTGGAACACTTTGCCTTTTGATATCAGATCTGCTCAGAGCACCGATCACTTTAAATCATTATTAAAAACATACTTTTTCTCACTGGCTTTTCCTCCAACTTGAGCACCATAACTTGACTTTTAATGACTGTATATATCCATATTATTTTAATTTGATTTCATCTGTTTTATTATAGCGCTTTTTTATTCTTTTATTTTGTTTCATTTGTTCATTTTCATTGCTGTACAGCCCTTTGGCCAACTTGAGGTTGTTTTTAAATGTGACCTGGGACAGAACATTCACACTCAGTTTCCAATCATTGAATAAATTCCTGATCTTCCGACAGAAACAGTGGTGTGATCACTGCCTGCCCTACTGTAAATGTGTTCTCCTTCATCAGTTTTCATTCAATGCTCATCAAAGGGGATTGCATATGACATGCAGCTCCAGCAGGACAAAGAATAATGCTTAAAAAACCCCAAAAAACTAATTTTTTACATAGCAAAGTAAATACAAAGATGAAGGAAGTTGGACTATTCTTATCCATGTTTCTCTGTTTTAGTCACTACAACACTGCAGCACTTCACTGCACTTTAACCCCAGAGAGAAGTTTGCCACTGACTGACTAGACTTTAATTAGGTGCCATCTTACTTTATTCTCAGGATTTGGTTCAGTAATGTTATTTGTTATGATATTCATTAGAATTCAAAAAAAGCTCACCATTTTAAAGGACTGTCTATTAACAAACAGTATGAGAACACAAATATAGGATGAGATAACAAGGACAGGAGGGAAGAGGCATACCGGGTGATGAGGATAAAACCATGCTGAGCCTAACCTGCTCAACACACTATCATGATTAAAATAAATACAGCTACTGTATATTTAAATGTAGCGAATATCAATCTACAACCACCCCTTTATATGTTTAGATAATTAGGCCAGCAGATAACCAGATAAGTGTTTTTAATTCATTGTGTTGGACAAGGAAGAAGAGCATATTAACTTAATTCCAAAATACAGGAAAGAGCTGCTAATTGCTGCCAACTATCATTTAGTTCAGCAAAATAATTTGCTTAAAGCCCAAAAAGCATTTTCCTACATTAGTGCTCTGAAATCCAATGCTGCTAACTCAATCATGAAAATGTACTAAGGATATTGGAGAGGCTGCAGGCTAACTGTTCCCTGCTGCGCTCTACATACTTGACATGTAATGCAGAAATACAACTGAGCATCCTTCGGAGTGGTTAAGGTACACTACACACTTAAGTACCCTCTTCTCTGTTAAATAAGTGGACAAGTGGATTTTTGAGGCCCATCACAGTCAAGTCAACTTTGCTTCTACTCAGGGGTGGCAGATCAGCCGGTGAAGACAGGGACATGTCTCCAGCACTGTTTATGATGTACAATTTTGTCCCCACCACTTTTAAATTTTTTTTAATCAATTCATCAATAATGAAAGAAAAAAAAAAAAGTTGGTGGCAGGTAGGCTACATATAAACCTACTGTGACCAAAAATGTCCACATTATCAACCGAAAAAGTGCTGCCCAACTTGCAACGATGTAACTTTGATCAAGGAATTTCAGTTACTTTGACTCCAAGTGAGTGTTATCATAGTGAGTACGCACATGACATCACAGCCAGTGGAAGTCACTACAGTTACGCCCACTGAGTGGCAGAAAGGAGGGGCGGAGTGGCGGCGTTGGCTTAAATACGCCTAAACTTAAGAACAATGTCAAAAAATGGGGAAGAGCTGGTGTGCTGTTGATTGTATGAACAGGTTTGAAAAGCAGTCGGAGCTAACTTTTTACAGACTTTTTACAAACTCTTTATTGAAAATTATTTAAATAGTTTTAACATAACTGTCAAGTCAGTCTATACATGCTTATTTCACTTTCCTACGTTAAACATGAAGCAGTGTGGGGAAATAGCCAAGATAACTCCAAAAAACACTGTAAAGCCTTGGTTTAGAACAACAATGTAAAACAATTAACGTCTGTAAAACATGTCTAAATGGCTCCTTTGAATGAGAGAAATATACCAGGTAACACAGCAGTAGTCAGTAATTTAGTTGGTCATTTTCAAGCTTCGCATTGTGTATTTTCCTGGCATTGAAATCAGGAACATGTAAATGCCAGGATACATGATTTCTGGCCACAAGTTTGTGGACCGCTTGTTCTCTGGTAACTCGTATGCATCAATGTTGAGTCCAGTTGTCCTTAATTTCATGTCATATTCCACATTTTTCCTGGTCTCCGCTGTGTTTATTGCTACACTCGTGTAGGCGTGTTCTAGAGGGGAAGTGATGTAAACGCATACCCTCCACTGAGTGTCACAAGTTTGTTACTCTGCTTGGAGTTGTTTTATTAATTACAATACAAACTTTTGTCCTGTTGTTGGTTGTGGGATTAGGTCGAATCATGATGCCATTTGTTCTTTCTTCTGAATGTTATCACTCACCAAGGAGATGAGAGCAAAGAAATTTCACAAAGGAGAAGAGCAGCTGGCTCTCTCGGATTCCCAAAGATGATGTGCTGGAAAGCGTCATAAAGAACATGAGAGTCTGTGATCTTCAGGTAAGATGGAGCCTAATGTATGTAGCATTTGTTTTTAGTAAACTTTGTAGCTGGTTATGTCTGATGGTCAAAGGCTAGCCATTGGTTCTAGGTTAGATATGATTATGACAGAATTGCCTATTGATGGGTAGCTTAGGCTGTGTTACATTGCAGCTACATACTGCAGTATTATTATGGCAATATGGATATAGTGATTTGGCTGGTTGAGACGTAGATGCAAGTTAACAGTAGACTGGTTTGGTATTCTAAAATAACTATTTTCTCACATGACCTGCAGGATTCTCCTAAACTGTGCAAGGCATTGCATTTGTGGTCACTACGGAACCTTCAAGATTTGAATGTTTGTGTGGAGGAATGGGCAAAATCACATCAGAGCTATGCATGCCATTAGTTTCTCCATCACAGGGGCATGTTCAACACTTTTTCCCTGTGTCATTCCTCATTTTTCATACTCATCTAATCTCATGCTCATCTCATCTCTGATGGTGACGAGTCCACATACAGGTGGGAGGTTGACCATCTGGTGACCTGGTTCAGCCAAAACAACCTGGAGCTCAACACACTAAAGACAGTGGAGATGGTTGTGGACTTCAGGAAGAACTCAGCCTCACCTACCTCCATCACCCTCTGTGACTCCACAATTGACACTGAGGAGTCTTTCCCTTTTCTGGGAGCTATCATCTCCCAGGACCTCACGTGGGAGTTGAACATCAGCTCCCTCATCAAGAAAGCCCAGCAAAGGATTTACTTCCTGTAGCAGCTGAAGAAATTTCATCTTTCAAAGACAATGATGGTGCACTTCTAATCCTCCATCTTTGAGTCCATCCTCACCTCCTCCATCAGCGTCTGGTACGCTGCTGCCACCAAGGACAAGGGCAGACTACAGCATGTCATTTAATCTGCAGAGATGGTGATTGGCTGCAATCTTCCATCTCTCCAGGACCTGTACGCCTCCAGGACTCTGAGGCATGCTGGGAAGATCATGGCTGATCCCTCCCGCCCTGTCACAAACTCTTGGAGACACTCCCCTCTGGCAGGAGGCTGAGATCCATCAGGACCAAAATCTCATGATACAAGAACAGTTTCTTTCCATCTGCTACTATCCTGATCAACAAGGCCCAGAGTCCTTTGACAGAGTCCTCTCCCTCTCCCCTTCCAGACCTACAAGCTACATGAAGATATCTTCAGACCGGACTCTAATACTCTGCACAAACCACACAAGTCAAATTCCTAGTAAGTGCAAACCTACTTGGCAATAAACTTGATTCTGATACCACATTACTTAATTTATGGACATCTATGGTTTGATCTCTTGGCATGTGTGTGTTGGATGGATTGTTCCGACATCTGATAAGAATTTTATGTCAACAGCACCTTTAGAAATATGTTTACTTAGAAAACTGGTGACGTCTTCAGTACTTATTTCACATGCATAATGGCTGTTTAGATACTTGTTATTACACTTTCTTTTACAAGTCCTTCTTTTAAAATGGAAACTATTGTTGACCTGGATGATGCTGTTTAACAATATAGGTTTCTTTTTCTAACTTTCTTTCAGGCCAGCTGGCTCTGATGTGGAGTAGCGGTGGGATCCCACAAAATTAAAAATATTCAATGTCCTATGGTTTACTTCTTTAGTTTATCAGCTGTTATGGTCAAGTCACAGCATGGAAGTGCAAATTTCTGTTTCTGTGTTTGTGATTTAGCAGATTTGTGATGAATTCCACCGCATCACAAATGTCAACCTAAGGAACCATTTCTAAGCTGAGCTTGACAGACGGACACCTCATCTGTATGATCCCCAGGTAAGATAAAAGATTACTTTATAAAGGAGTTCCTAAATTTGTTAATGTTTTGTCTTAATTGTAAACAATGATATCAATGTTTTAGGCTCAGGGTAATTATCTTTTTTTGCACCACTGGCACAGCCTCAGGGTGGCACTATCTCTCACTTTGTCCAAAAGGATGAAACTTTTTCATGTTACTTTTTGCTTTCCAGCAGTTTCATGATGCCGGCATAAAACGCACTACAGACCTTTGTGTCCCCCTGTTTACTGAGCATGACCCACACTTCTTCAAGATTTGGAATATAAGCATTAATAGATTGACAAAAATGTTAGTATTTGTAGCATCCCACAAGTAAACTGTGTGTAGGTGTGTGTATGTGTGAGTGCATATGGATATAGTTGTAGATATAGTTGTAGATGTATATGAAATTGAAGAAGACAAAAAAAGGTTTTAGTTCACACAAGTCAAGTGAGCTCTCCAAAATGGCCACTTTGGCACCATCTGCCATTTGAATTTGTCATGTAAAAAACTATATATTTATTTTGTTTACCACTGATGGTGTTAATTACATTCAAATACAACAATGTCTAGCCTTTTTTCTGAATTATTTTTATCCCACATTTTTTATCACCCAGTGCTCACTACCTAAGTTGCAGTTCTGGGCATTGCACTCCCTCTGCCGACCCCAAGGGGGGCCTGCACTGAGCTTAAGTCTCCTTCTATACTCGAGGAGTGAGCAGACCCCTCTTTTCACCCGAGGGGAGGGGATTCCATGGCTGGATGTAGCGTGGAAGGATTACGTTATTCCAGCCAGGTCCTCCCAACCCCCTCGGGTACCCCGGCCAGCCATGGGAGGCAGTGTGAAGCCCAGGACTGCTGCATGTTTTTGTGAGATTAGCTACCAAGGGAACACAGGGAGAACGTGCAAACTCCACACAGAAAGGACCTTTCGCCAACCCCACCCATGGGTGCTGATGACATGGAGGAGTGAACACACCCCCAGCACCCACAGCGTCCCCGGCAGGAATTGATCCCAGCACCTTCTAGCTGTGAGGCACCATGCCCCCTTTTCATTTCTTTCTGAAAATTAAAAATTTAATACATTTCCCATCCAAAGTAACTGAAATTTTTGATCCAAATGGAGCAGAATTGCTTTTCCAGTTGTAAACATTTGAAAAACAATAAAATTAAAAACGAAAAAAATGGGTAAAATCAATGAAATTAAATTTTGAAATCATCTCAACAAAAATGCAAACTGTAAATGTGTAAAAACATCCATAACCGCAAAAACAAAATTACTGTGTTTGTCTGTGTTTTTGGGAAGCTGATACAGTTTGTCCTGATGGTCCAACAACAAGCAATATGCTTTTTCAACAAATCAGTAAATATAGTGTGGCAGGTGAAAAAATGGTCTGTGTGGAGCTTGTAGCCACGACAGAGGAGAGTAAAAGGCAGAAGGTTCATCACGGTTGAGGAACTCAGGCCGTGGCCTGAGGTTGACTCTCTCTTCCCAGTGTAACCGGTAGATGAATGAGCCAACTAAAGCTTGTATCCCCACTTTGTAAGTTGTTACTGGGGAATGGGAAGGTGTATGGCCAAGCCGTCCTCCAGTAATCTAACCTGCGGTGGGCAGTTACAAGGCCTGTGAAAACAATGATCGATTAAAAAAAATAAAAATAGTCATTTGTTGTGAACACATCCCACTTGAATTTAATGCCAGTTTGCTGACTTTTAGCTGTGTTGGCATTTGTATTTTCAATTATTTTTCTGACAATGGAGGCAGAAAAAAAAAAAAGCTGAAAGAGGCTGGAAGGGGACCGTGCTGTGGTGGCATCCGTTTTGGGGCCAGGGATTCTGGCCGGCATGAACCTAGGAGGGTCTGGCTTGATGTCTTCCTCCTCTCTGTCATGCCACCTGTGATTGTCTTCATTCTCTTTGGATGCACCAGTTTTCAAAATGTTTTGTGTTTTAGCTTGAACAGAAGCAGGAGAAGAGAATCTTTTCTTTTGGTTATTTGGGGGGGGGGGCTGATTGTCCATTGGTAAGGCATGGCTGATGATCTTCATCATTGTAAACCCAAAGAAGAAAAACAAAGGCATTAATTCAGTTGTCTAGTTCTGAAACTGCTACATATTGTCATGCTTTAACTTCCAGTGGAATTGAGGTGAGTTGGAATATGAAGCACACAACAAACGATCTTCTTTTACGGACTTTACTTGCCTCCGACAACAGGTTAATTACAACCACAGCTGATGTTGGATGAAATACCGAGTTGTTTTGGCCACTAGCTCTGACACAGACAGCGTTTAGCAGTGTCCATGCAGTGAACCATGAGTGCTGTACGACAAAAAGAACTGAACTACCAGTCCTGCATCGGCTGGTGTTATCTAGTTAGCCACGTTGCATTCATTGACTAGGCTTGGAAAACCTACACAAAGCACAAGGCTATGCTTATAGGTTTAACTGTATCACTACCCCTGTAACAATATGAATACAAAAGCAAACAAAAGTATTTGGGACTGATTGCCTGCTGCACAAGGCCAAGTTGCACTTTATTTGAATGCAGGTTGCTATATTATTGTTGTAAA